>VURO01047662.1:0-14241 GCA_015108175.1 Pelvicachromis taeniatus
AACCAAAGTGAAGGTGTAAAGTAGTCCATAGGTGTTATTGACGGTGGTGTCAGAGCAGGCCAGTTTAACAATGGAGTAGTTGTCACAGTACACTTTGTTAATGATGTTCCCACACAGCTGCAGAGGAGCACTCAGAGAAATCAAAACACTTACTGCAAGAAAAGTCAACGACCACGTTAGAGCGATGAGCACGGATGCCTTACTAGAACTCATACGTGTGTGATATCGCAGAGGACAGCAGATGGCAAGATATCTGTCATAGGAAATAACAGCCAAGTTACTAAACTCGATACTTCCATAAGCATAAACACAGAAGAGCTGCAGGAAGCAGAGCGGAGCAGCAACAGTGTGGACGTCAGAGAGGATGTGGAGCAGCAGGAAGGGGAACAGCCCTGTACTACCATACAGCTCATTGACAAACAGGCTGCACACAAACATGTACATAGGTTCATGTAAGCTTCTGCTCACACAGATCACCACCATCAGCAGCACGTTGGCACCAACAATAACAATATATAAAGCAAGAATAACCACGAAGCACAAGTATGTTACACGTCCTGTGTCCAAATATCCAGCAAGGGTGAAATAAGAAACCTGAGTGCTGTTTGTCATCATTGTTCTCTGGATTCAATGGTTCACCTAAAACTGTGTTTTCTTAGTCGTTTGACTTTTTCATGTATTCTTTGATCTGCTGGCTCTACACTCAGTAAGACCTCTGAAGCTTGCCTAACGATGACACATACGTTCACAAACAGGCTCTAAAAGTTATTATATGCACATTTTCAATGAGAAGCTGGACCTAGATGAAACATAAATGTGTTACAGATGCACAGAGCAAGGTTTGCTTTTTAGTATCATCTGTGAGCCGATGCTTCCACTAAAGAAAGACAATAAAAGTTCAACATAAGCCAAACTTACCATTCCCTTATCAAAAGTATTTCTACTGATTACAACAAAGTAAATCATTACGTGTGCTGATCTTCTGGAGTCATTGACCTGAAAATTTGATGCTGCATCTTTTTAACTCAGCTGCCGCCCACAGCAGGAGGCAGAGCTCATTAGCTAATACTAGTGTTTGAGATCACCTAGGACAAAGTGGAAACAGGAAATCCCAGGAGGGAAAGAAAATCACCCATCCAGCTTATTTTCGTGTGTTTACAAAGCTGATGTTTTTCTAATAACGTCCTGTAGATCCCATTATCTGGTTGTGAACACTTGCACTGTTCTGAATCCTTCATTCTCCATAATCGATGAAGTCATGGTCAGTCACACAAGTTTTTTCTTTTGCCCCTCCCGTTTGGATCATCAGCTATCAGGATTATTGTCTGAAGGCCAAGATGTATTTATTTTACCAAATGGACCATCACGGCCTTGTCGTATGGAGCCATTTGATTGACTTTTGTTATTATTTACTTATTTATTTTATTTTCAGTTGTTTTACATGGGACAGACATGATTATGGATTAGGAAAAGGAGAGAGAGAGAAAGAAAGCAAGGGAGGGAGGTAGGGAGAGAAAAACAGAGGGGACGAGAGACAGCGAGAGACGACAAAAAAGAAAAAAGAAAGAAAAAAAAATCCTCTGGATCACCTGTTGAGACAAACAGACAAAAAAAGAAAACAAGCAAAAGCAACGTAGCGCAACACAATCAGCCAAGAGAGGTGTAGTTTGCACCTGTGTGCACACCTGTGTGGATGTGTGCACTTGCATGCTTCTCCATGTAACGATCTGTCAGAGGATGTGAGGGGTCATAGCCCCGTCCCCCATGGCATGCAGCAGGCACGGAGGAGATCCAGGCCCCAGACATCCAGAGGTCCCCAGAGCGCAAGAACCCTAGTAGGACCACCCGAGGGGCAAAGCGTCATCCTCCCAGAAGGAGCCGAGGAGAGCCCCAGATGAGGGGTCACCCAGCAGCCACGGAGCAGAAGCCAGAGGGGGCCGCAGTGACGTGCACGCAGGCTCTGCCGGCAGCTAGCCGCGCCAGAGCAGACCAGGCCCAGGCCCAGAGGCCAGAGGCATGAGGGCCCCCGTTACCCGGAAGGGGCCAGACCGAGCCGCGGGTGCCAGGCCCCACCAAGCAGCCATCGGGAGTGAGCAGGCACATACCCGAGCACCCAGCCCTGGACACCAAGAACCACCAACGCACCAACATCTGAGGGCATCAGCCACTGGCAGGAAGTGCGGTGAGGGGAGATAGGCCTCCACACCCTGAAGGGCCTAATATGTACCTAGAGATTAAATCATTGTATGTGCTGATCTTCTGGAATCATTGACCTGAAAATCAGACACACACAGACACAAACGTACATTCCTACCCTCATGCACCCAACCACAAACACTCACCCACGTGGAGACAGACATAAATGGACACTGTACACACAACCGTACTCCCCAAACATACTCTACAACCCAGGACCAGGTACCCTCGCCCCCTGAGGGGGAACTCACACCCAGACCCAGATGTAGCCCCCTCCCTGAGGTGGAAACAAGCAGACCATCCCCGGCTCCGCAGTGGCAGGGGCCCTTGCAACCCAGACCCCAACTGGATGGCCAACTCTGCCTCCTGCCCCCCTGCCCCGACGGTTGGCAGAGAGTGTGTGTGTGTGTGTGAAGACCCCATGCCTCCCTTCGCCCGCTCATATGTAGTGTTGCTGCGTGCTGTTCTAAAGTGCATTTAAAATACGGGAGGGCATGGTGCTACCTGCCAGGGAGCAGCAGGTGTCAGCACAGCCCCCCCAGGAACCCTCAATGTCTACATGCATTTAAAATTGAGAGGTGGGTACCAGCACCAGAGGTGAGACTGAGTACACAGATCATGCTTTGGACACCGTATAGTGTACCCACCCCCAAGACCCTATATGTATGTGTTATGAGAGTGTGAGAAATGTGGATGCCTGGGTTGTGGAATAAATTTGAGGTACAGGTGGCCAGAAGGGGACAGAGGGGGGGGATGCCTCCCCTGCACCCCTGGTGAGACACCTGCACCCCAAGGCCCTGCATGTGTGGGTGGGTGTGGTGGAGCGGGAAGAGGGAGGCAGTTGGGGCTGGGGAGGGAAGGAAGGTCAGCTCCCCCGCTGACCCCAGTAGGCACCCCCACCCTCTGGAACCCGACGAGGCCAGGGGACCCAGGCCCATCCGGAACGGGGCCCATGGCAGGGCGCCGCCAAGCCCAACAGAACCCAGGGCGGCCCACCCGACCCGACCACAGAAGAAGCTGTACCTACCCCATCATACAATCATCTCCCAGACAACATGAGACGATAGACTCCCAAGTCAAGTTCATTCTCCGTCTCTTCTGTATCTCTCCCCCACCTGCAGAGTGAGCTACTAGAGAGCAGAGAACTCTGCAAGGATGTAACAACCTCCCCGCCAGTTGAAGAGCCCCCTAGTTAGACTGATGCACCAGAGGCTCTCTGAGTCAGGGCCGAGCCCCCGTGCATCCACTCACCCACCACCCTGGTGACACACCAATCAGGACCCAAGCCCCCGAGGTCCAGCCAGAGTCCCAACCCGGAGGTGGAGCACCCCTGGTACCCCAAGCCCCCACGCCTGCCTCAAACCCACCCAGGGGCAGCCAGGCTACCAGGCCTGTAACGTACATCCGTCAGCACAGACCCTCCCCCTGCACGCAGCCACGAAGAAAGCACCACCTAAGAGCCACCAGAGCCCCCAACCAGGACATGGCCTCAACCCCAGGGTTAAGCCCTCAAGGGAAAACATCCCTAGACAAATCCCCAGACGCCCCAAGCCCATCCCTACCCCCACATTGACTACAATAGCAAAGGCGGGACCAAACCACGACCCCCCACCCCCACCATGTGATGGAGCCAATCAAAGGAGCCCAGAGGGATTGATCCAATGTGGTGGCAGAGGCTGTATCAAGACTAATGTGATCAATTAGAAGATTTCTATATTGGTTAGAATTATGATTATTTTTATTTTTCCAGTTCATGAGGACCGTTTTTTTGGCGATGCATAAGGCAGTGAAAACCATGTGGGTTGTATTCTTTTCTGTAGTGACATCGTCCAAGTTGCCCAACAAGCACACTAAAGGGGAAGTTGGAATGCTACATTTCAGACACTTGGATAAGTCTTCACATATCCTGTGGCAAAACTTCTGAACTGGTGGACGGAACCAAAGAGCGTGGATGTAATTATCAGGTGTATTACTGTGACAGTGTGAGCAGTTGTTGGAAGACGTGAAGCCCATCTTAAACATCCGATGACCTGTATAGTGCACACTGTGTAGTATTTTGTATTGTATTAATTGTAGACTAGGATTTCTAATCAATTGAAAGGTTTTTAAGCAGACCTGAGACCAGAGGTTTTGGTCTAAGCTGACTGATGAATCTGCTCCCATTTTGCTATTGGGAGGGATATTGATTGATCCATTTTAGAAATTGTTCTGTATATTTTAGACAATAATTTGGGGGTTTTAAGAGTAAGAAATTCTATTACACTTGGTGGTGTTTGTAATTCGACTTGGCTGAGTTTAAATTTCTTTTTTATTATGGATTTAATTTGTTGATGTTCTAAAAATCTTTTCTTGTTGATCCCATATTGTTTTACTAGTCTTTCAAATGAAATGAAGTCTCTTCCTTCTGATATATGTTCCAAGTATTCAATTCCTTTACAACTCCAATCTGCAAAGTTAATCATATTATTGATCTGTAATATGTCAGGATTGTTCCAGATAGGTGTACGTTTGCATGGGATTAATGAAGACTCCGCTATTTTTAGAGACTCCCACCAAGCTGTCAGAGAAGAGCTGATGTTGATGCTTTTAAAGCATTCGTGTTGTTTAATGTTTGAGCTGATAAATGGTAAGTCTGAAATCTCTAAATTATTGCATAGTGTCTGTTCTACATCCAGCCAAGGCTCATCTAACGAGGTATGTTTTAACCATCCTGAGAGAAAATGAAGCCTGTTGGCTAAGATGTAGTGATGAAAGGTGGGCAGATCTAGTCCTCCTTTATCCTTGGTCTTTTGTAGCGCTGTTAAGCTGATACGTGGGGGTTTATCTTTCCATAGGAATTTAGAAATATACAAATTCAGAGATCTGAACCAGTCTGGTGATGGTTTACTCGGGATCATTGAAAAGAAATAAATTATTTTTAGCAACACCATCATTTTTATAGCAGCAACCCTTCCCATGAGTGATATAGGTAGAGGTTTCCATCTAGCCAGATCGCCTTCTACTTTCTTTAAAAGTGGGATGTGGTTAACATTAAGTTAAATCTGCAAGCTTAGGAGAGATATTAATACCTAAATATTTAATATTTCCCGACTGTAATGGGGTAGAAGAAGAATTATGGAATGAGCAATTATTGAATAGTCTGAAACTTTTCAAAAAGAGTTTTCCAATGTAATTACCTCAGAGAGATTGGTTTATGGCTTTTGGAGAAAAAGCAACACATCATCTGCATAGAGACTTATTTTATGTTCTACCTTCTTGCATTTTATGCCCTTAATTACTGTAGCCTGTCTAATTGCTGCTGCTAGTGGTTTGATAAAAATTGCGAACAGTGAAGGGGAGAGTGGGCGTCCCTGCCTGGTGCCCCTCAGGAGACAGACGCTGGAGGATGTTTGGTCATTGGTTCTGACACGAGCTGTTGAGGAATTATACAGTATAATATTTTTAACCAGTTTATGAAAGAGTTTCCAAAACCAAATTTGTGTAAAGTTGCAAATAAAAATAAAATATTGTGGTTTCGATGTTTTTAACTGCGTGAGTAGTCTATTAAATTAGGTAATCTGCGTGTATTTGTTGGCGAGTGCCTACCTTTTATGAAACCGGTTTGGTCAGGGTGAATTAAAAGGGCGGTTATCGTCTCTAATCTCTTTGAGAGAGCTTTGCAGATTATTTTGAGGTCTATATTTATAAGGGATATTGTACGAGAGCTTGAGGGAAATACAGGGTGTTTGCCTGGTTTTAGCAGGAGACTAATGTTGGCAGAATTCATATTTGGAGGTAGTCTGCCATTTTCCTTGATTTCCTGCAACGTTCTGTAAAGAACTGGTGCCAGAATTATCTAGAATTCTTTGTAGAATTCAGCTGGAAAGTCATTGGACCTGGAGCCTTATTATTGGGCATACTTATCAGGGTTTCCTGTTGTCAGTGGCGAATCCAGTGCCATTGGTTGACTGTCTGGTAACTTTAGAAGAGTTGCGTTGCCAAGAAACTGATCAATTTTGTTTTTAGATGGGTTTATTAGTGGTGATTTTACAGCTTCATAGAAATTTCTAAAAATGGTGGGGGGTTTTCTCAGGGTCATATAATGTGTTCCCGGATAAGTCTTTAATGGCACATATGGTTGTTTTTTCTTAATTTATTTTTAACTAGTTAGCTTAAAATTGACCAGATTTGTTGCCGTGTTCAAAATTTATGTTCAAAGTCTTTGTACTAAGAATTTAGGAGTTTTTTTATTAATATTTTAATTTAATTCTAATTTTGTTTTGCATGTTTAGTTCAGTATTTCCTGTTCTTGGCGGGACACCCAGGCTTCTTCTAAGGATTAGAGGGTTTTTTTCTAGTTCCTGAATATTTTTGTTTTCTTTTTATATGATGAGAAAGAAATTATTTTACCTCTTACCTCTTTCAGTCCTTTTTTTCTTCTTCAGTGAGCGAAATCAATGACTGAGGTGAAAACGTGAAGGACAGTCACAGCAAATGCAGCATCTGCCTTCCATTCTGCACCTGAGAGCTCTGGAATGTCCTTGCCTTTCTTCTCACAAAACCCAAATTTCATCCCTCAGATCCGACACTCTGTTAGCACTTTGGCCAGCTTTATCATGCATCCACAAAAATGCAACAGTCTTTCACAGCCCATCTTATCGAAGCATGCAGTTCCCCCCATGAAGGGATCACTACTGCCGTAGTCCCTTTCACTGAGTGCATTGCTGCCATCTCCCTTCGTAATCTCAAACTCTTTAGCTGGACTCATCCAGAACCAAGAAGAACGTTTTAAATTGTCCGCTGTATGTCCACTGAAGTTCCAGATTTCCCTCAACGTCTTGTTACGGTTGTCCTGCTTTTTTGTCTTTTAACTTTCTATACTTTTGATGGTTTTGATGTTGATTTAGATCTCTTTGGAGACCTTTTTGTGGTTATTTTACTTCCTTTGGTGAGCACTGGAAACTTTTCTAGTTTTACTTTTAGTTAGTTTGCAACTCTTTGTGGTCTCTTTGCATGTCCGAACAGACATTACATTTTATTTCTTACATTAAATGTTAACAGTGACTTTTGACCCATGGGTTACGGTACAGACAGAGCAGTGTTATTATCAGTTTGTAGTTTTGCTTTGTTTTTCCCATTCAGGCATATTTTCCTCCTTATGGGAATATCAGCTGTGTTATCCAGCTCTGCTCTGACAGGTGAAGCCTGCGAGTACATCTCATGAAGATAACACATCACATCGACCTAGATGATGAATGTGTTTATGTCTGTAAATAGCTTTTTCTACTTTGTGACGATCTTCTGTCTTCAATTTGTTTCTTGATCTAGCACCTGTACAAGTTGTCTGTCTGCGCCCAGTATACCTGTTCAGCAATCCATCAGTGGTTGATGGACTCATAACATTTTGTGTCACAGAGCACTGCAATTTATTTTTTTCTGTTTGTGCCTGTTGGGTTTTATTGTATATTTTCTCTTCTTTACTTTGCATTGTGCCGTTACTGTTTTGCTCCCTCTGCCTCCACATGTCTCTCTCTAAGTCTGTTTGTCTATTTGCTTCTCTCGCACAGTTTTTCAAAGGATTACAGTGAAATTTGAGGCTAAGGATTATGAAAATCAATGCTGTGTTCAGTTGCAGTGAGGTTAGCTGCTAAGGATTTGTACACAACATGAGGCAGTCGGTGGATATGTTGTCCTCAGCTGCTGTAAGTGTTGAAATGTGTGTAAAGTGGCCTTTTCAGTTGGGAGCCCGCAGACAGTCTGGAGGTGGGGAGGCTTTGATGGGAGGGAAATCGCCAGAAACTAATCAATACTACACATCCTGCTAGGAAAGTACTCTCTCACACACGTTGTGCACAGACTTGGGTATGGTTCACACATTTGCACACACACTGCTACCTTTCATTTAACACTTCTTTACCCCTCTGTACCACTCAGCAGCATGTGTGAAGGAATGGTTTGGTGTGTGTGAAAAGGAGAATGGGGAAAACAAGGACTATGGCAAAGTGATAGCTGTCTTCTTTATGCAGAATGAATAGCTGTCTTCTTTATGAGTTTTTGTGCACGCCTGTCTGCGGGTTGCACTAGGATGTGTTGACGCACTGCAGTCTGGTGGTATAGTGCCTGTTGTGGAGAAAGTGAGAGGCCTCATTAAAAATGTATGGAGCCCAGATATCAGCCACCGACCAACTGCGGCCTCTCGGGATGGACAACAGTCTGAAAGCGTTCTACGATGGGAGTTGGGTAGCGTGCATGTACACATGTATATGACCGTGTTGTTAAACCTATATTATGTTTTTTGGTGGCGGATGTCTGGAAACTTGCTCTCAGTTCAGGAGCTGTGAAGACCGTGCTTTGATTCTTTGAGTCTTGGTGCTTCCTTTCATGCTGAAACTGTTCCCATTTAGATACTTTTTACGATAACGCGGGCACTATAATTGTAAGTCTAATCTTGTCTTTAGGGCAGCTTTTGCAAAATTAAAGCCTGTGCTGTATAATTTTTAAAGGTTAACACAAATGACAAAAAAATATATTTTTTCACTTGCCTCCAGTGGTATCTAGCTATGCAGATAATTTGAGCTTGATTGCTAAGAGTCCTGCTTGTAAAATCTGTATCTACCTTAATGCATTGGGATGTGTAATAATCATTGTCTTGATTAGATTGTATAAAGAAGATGAACACAACCACTGTGACTGCACCCATTTGGCTTGGGAAATGTTCCAAATGTTCCAAAAGGAATCAAACACCAGAAACATGGTTAACATGTCCAATTCTATTCATTTTTATTTATGCAGTGCCATACTGCATATTTTCAGTATCACATAGTACTTTAATACTGCAAAGTAAATGCACAGCTGTGAAGGTTCTCAGTCATCCAGGTCATCGTAGTCTAAGGAGCTTAAGAAAGAAAAGCATCTGGACGTCTTTAAGTTGCTTGAAGACGTTTCACCTCTCATCCGAGAAGCTTCTTCAGTTCTAAGGTACGACATCCCGGTGTACTTCAGACCCAGCCACACACTCCAGACAAAAACTGGTTCATTCCAAAGACAGAACTCCTAAACACCAACTTAACAACGTAGTGTATGCTGTACAGTGTAGCGAGGAATGCTCAGACCTCTACATTGGAGAGACCAAACAGCCACTTCATAAACGCATGGCACAGCATAGAAGAGCCACCGTGACGGGACAAGACTCAGCTGTCCATCTGCATCTAAAGGACAAAGGTCACTCCTTGGACAGAGAAGACAGATGGTTTGAAAGAGGAGTGAAAGAAGCCATCTATGTCCACTGTGAACGACCATCTTTGAAGAGAGGCGGTGGGTTACGACACCAACTGTCTGCCATCTTTAATCCAGTTTTGAGATCCCTTACCAGATGCCTTAATGCCCACGCACATCCTCGGCCTTCTGACCTCAGGAAATCACATGATAGGGTGAGGCTCACAATGGGTTCACCTGAAATCTTGGCTGATTGTGACCTACACCCATTTTCACACCTCAGCTCGTGTGATTAGGCAGAGGATCATTAGGGGGTCCATTGTCCCTCTTGGAGGGGTCACTCCCATAGGGCTTCAAATCTGGGACTCCCCACCATTTGACCTTAGAGCTGAAGAAGCTTCTCGGATGAGAGGTGAAAGAAACGTCTTCATGCAACTTAAAGAAGTCCAGACGCTTTTCTTTCCTAAGCTCCTTAGACTTTGCAGACTATTCATTAAAGTTAACTGTGTAAATTAAATACCATTTTGAAACCATTCTCTAGAAAGATATTTACTTGATAAAATTCACATTATCTATATGTGATGGGTTTCTTCTACAAACAAAATATTGGTAAGTTCGTTTTTTTTTAATTAACTGGTTCCAGAAACAATCCACACAGCTCACGATCAACATTTTTTATTCTAAACATGTTTTATGGAAGAAACGGTCCTCGTGGTCGTGGATTATCCTAAGTAACTATTAACTATGTTGTACTAATGTAACAGGCAACACTTGAAAGTTGAAATCTGAGAAAAATCCACATTTCCCACTCCTGGTGGAGAGAATTTCTGATAGTTTCTCAAACGTTATGGTAAATTTTCATTTCATTTCTGAATTCAATGAAAACACCACAGCTTCAGATGAGTTTTTGTTGTTGTAGTCTATGCCACCATGAGAAATCTGAATAAGGCTGAGCCTCTGGTTGAGGCAGCAGGTCGGACCCTGGGCCGGACCTTGGAGATCAAGCAGCTGGACGTATGTGACGAGGCTTCCATCAAAGCCTGCGTGGACAGTCTGCCTGAGCGCAGGGTAGACATTCTCAGTAAGCCCCTACCATTTG
Organism: Pelvicachromis taeniatus; assembly: GCA_015108175.1. NCBI lineage: Eukaryota > Metazoa > Chordata > Actinopteri > Cichliformes > Cichlidae > Pelvicachromis > Pelvicachromis taeniatus. The sequence goes on from VURO01047662.1 coordinate 10,490, forward strand.
CTTCAAAACACTATTAATGTGGCTTTGCAGACTATCAATGCAAATGTAAATGATATTTGTGTGTGTGTGACCTTATTTCACAGTAAGTAATGCTGGGATGGGTCTGATTGGACCCATTGAGTGCCAGTCTATTGAAGAGATGAAAAGTGTCATGGACACCAACTTCTTTGGATTTGTGCGATTAATCAAGGAAATCCTGCCCGACATGAAGAAGAGGAAAAAAGGTCATATTGTGGCCATTAGCAGCGTCATGGGGATTCAGGGTAAGAGCTGCTACACCTGCTGACCACAAGAACATTTTTAAGACAGTATCTTAACAACTTCTTTCTCTGTTTCAGGGATTTTATTCAATGATATCTACGCAGCATCTAAGTTTGCAGTGGAAGGCTTTTGTGAAAGCCTAGCGATACAAGCCCTGAGGTTTGGCCTGAAGTAAGATACTAAGTCTATAATGTTTTATCCCTGTTCACCTTTTACTGGCATTTTTGTACCTGAAAACCAGCCCTTGCAGCTGGTATATTTGTGAAGTCATATTGCACGATAACACCTACCCCCTTTTTGCACCATTAGGAGGAAAATATGCAAACCACAGCACATTGTGATTTTAAGCATGTTCTAACGTAATGTGGTTTCTAAAGTTTCCCGTATAATAAAAGTAATATTTAATGACCTTTCACAGTTGTGCACTGAATTTCAGTTTCCTATTTCAAGAGATTTTTCCATGTTTTTTAATGTTCTTCTCTTCTATTTCTTCCTCAGCATCAGCCTGATAGAGCCAGGTCCAGTGATAACAGAGTTTGAGAGTAAGGTTTATGAGGAGGGGCTGAAGGTTGATCTCAGCAAAGCAGACAAATTGACTGCTGACATGTTCACAAACGTCTATTTAAAGAACTACAAACAGATCTTTGAAACCATGGGACAGACTCCTCAGGATGTGGCAGAGGTATCGTTCAGCAAATACTTCACCTTTAACCTTTAATGCACTACAAGAGCAATAAACTGTATTGTGAATGATTTTTCTTCATAGCACACCCTCAATATCATCATCATGGACAATCCCCCTTTCCGGCACCAGACAAACACGCTCTATACCCCTATGGCCACACTCAAGTACGCTGACCCAAATGGCGACCTCCCGATTGAAATCTTTTACAAAATGGTGTTTGAACACGACAAGGTCTTCACCGCCAGCCTGAACTTCATCAAACTTTTGCACTGGAGGAACCGAAGGAGTTTTAGGTTAGAGAAAAGCAACTGAGTCATGTCATGTCTTCGTTATTTTTGTGACATGGGCACATTTTGCTGGTATTGTCTAGCAGCGTTACCTCCCTGAAATAAATAAAGCTATGAAAAGCCATGACAATGCAGTCTCTTTTCACATGTGGCAGTAAGCTTCTGCAGGTTTAAACCACACCCTGGTGCATTCAGGTAGCATAACTGTCTTAAATCAACAAGCCCTCAAGCATTGTGTCATATGGGAAGTAAGTAAATCTATACAGATAGCAAGATTAAATCAATCAGGTTAATAATAATAATCAGGTTATAACGCCTAATTTATGAACTTTTTTGTCTTTTTAAAGGCATTGTTTTGTTAATAGGTTCTGTTACAGTGTCAGAAACGCATTAAGCCATGAGTAAATATCTTACATAATCCGATGATTACATAACATTATTACTCATGGCTTAATCTAGAATATAGCTGTAGAATTCTGATCCTCGCTCCACATGGACTTTAATGTGAGAAAAGTTTTATTAATTTATTTTTTGTAGGATATTGACAGCATTTGGTCAGAAAATTGAGCATGATAGAATATGAAAAGATAATAATAAAATAAAAGCCGTTATTCTCTTAGTGGACAATAGATGGTAGTAAACCGATGGTAGTCTGGATGCTGCTAAATATTAATAAGCCCAAAAATAAAACAAACAGTTATTGCAGAAACAGGGCCATAAATTACTGTGGTTCAAATGTGTTTCATCAAGATCTGTGCTCATGCTGAAAAAAAATCCACATAAAAAAAAAATCATTAGTAAGACATATTTCTTTGTGGGATGAATTTACTAATCACATATGTCTTTGCTGTATTCCAGTGGGTCACAATGTATTTGGATTACAGATGTTTTGAGAACAAAATATCAATATCAGGGTTAAAAGAGATGCTGTAGATAATTATGTTTACCACACGAGGGTAACATACAGTACTGCACAAAGATACTGGTTCAATCAACCAATGTTGTGTAAACACATATCACATAGAGACATCTGAAAAACTTTGAACAGCAGATGAACAGTCTCTGGAAGTCATGTCCGTAAGAAATACAAAAACAATCCAGCAAAGACTCAGTTTTTCTATGAACTGTTAACAAAAGCTTCATTAGAAAAGATTTCACTGGAACTGTGGAAACAGGGAGAAAAGGCTGAACTGGACTAAAGATCAGTGGAAACTGGTCTTATGGAGTGGTGAATATGAAAAAACAAAAAAGTGAAATTCATGAGAGAGGTACAACAATGAGTGTCTAGAGTCACCTGTTAACTATGGTGGGAATCTCTGTCATGATTTGAGGCTGCCTTTCAGCCAGTGGTGTACAGGATTTTGTCAAAGTTGATAGAATTATTAAAAGAGTCAGATTTTGATCTGCCACGCAATACCACCTGGAAAAAATCTGATTAGCAACAGCTTCATTGTTTGTTGTTGTTGAAATAATGTCATAAAAACATACCTGGATGTAAAACTCACAATCAGCTATGGATTGGCCTCATCTGTATTTTGGAGGTGAGGTGCCTATGGGATGCAGTCCTCTGTATACAAAATATTAATGTAGCTACCATCAAAAAAGATATATATAATTTATTTCGAACATGCAGATATAATTGAAATAATAAAAAAAACAACAGCAAAAATATAGATAATGTAGGTAAATATTCATTATATTTGTTTGAATCTCGGTGTCTTTCCATGGTCTGTATTAATTCCCCAAACACCGAGTATCTTCTAAGGGCAGTAATGGATGAATAATACCAGAAGGCCACAGCAAAGATGACAATAAAGTTTACTTTGACAATGCGACTTGAAGGGATTGAGACTGGCTTTAACACCAAAGAAGAAGAACGGTATCCGGCTCTTTGTTTGACGCTGCATCCGGACTAATGCTAATGTTGCCCGGATTTCAAACGTATAAAAGAATCAATACTATGTTTCTGCTTATCTAAAATGTCTGAATCATCTCTCGATGCACGATAGAACAACAGGCAGTGTTGTGGCACGTTTGTCCTGTTTCCATGTCTTTGCAGCTAACCATTTGGCCATGCGGGAGGCACTTCATTGTTAGCCTAGCGGTAGCCATGCTCTCCGCTTTCACTTGTCTTTTGCGTTGCGGTTTTCTGGCGACAGGGACCACAGCTACTAGCTAGCCTGGCTGCTAGCTAGCTAGGCACTTTCCACACAGTATTAACGTTTTGTCTTCTTTTTTGGTGTATGTGCTCCAGCGTTTTGTAACAGTTTCATTTCTACCACATTCCGCACAAAGGCTCCACTTCGCGGAAATAGTTTCAACTATTAGCTACTAGCTAAGCTAGCCGGCTAAGTTGGAGGAAACGTCACTCTCCTACACGACATTTAACTCTGTGTTGACGTTGTCTTGACCTGGCCGTTATATTTGAACTGCCGACCCGAGAAGACGTAACAGTTTCCTTCTGTGGAGAATCGGAGTTTCTGTTTCTTGGTTTTTTTTTTTTTTTTTTTTTTTTTTTC
>VURO01047665.1:0-18778 GCA_015108175.1 Pelvicachromis taeniatus
TTGCATGATGCATTGAGTTTTTCCTTTTCAGTCACCTTTCTCATTCACCATGTGTTAATAGATCTCCCTTCATTCAACCATACTTGTTATTAATCTCTGGCTCTCTTCCACAGCATGTCTCTATCCTGTCTTCCTTCTTTCACCCCAACCGGTCGCAGCAGATGGCCGCCCCTCCCTGAGCCTGGTTCTTCCTGTTAAAAGGGAGTTTTTCCTTCCCACTGTCGCCAAAGTGCTTGCTCATAGGGGGTCATATGATTATTGGGTTTTTCACTGTATGTATTATTGTAGGGTCTACCTTACAATGTAAAGCGCCTTGAGGCGACTGTTGTTGTGATTTGGCGCTATATAAATAAAATTGAATTGATGTTATTGTCCCTCTTATTAAAACATTGAAAGTGTATGTAATTAAAAACTTTTTTACAACTGCTAAGATTATGCTTTAATTAAATGCATATGTTCTGTTCTCTACAGATCAAATTCACATGCTGTTTATGAATCCTAGAAAATCAATTTTGTTCATCTGGACCTGTTTTTATTGGATGTTGTTAGTGAACAGTGTTATGTGTTGTGTTCTCTCCAGGTCACAGTGAATGGTGTGGACTACCAACCCCAGACAGCCAGTCCCAATAAGAAGCACGCCAAGGCCATGGCAGCCACAGTTGCCCTGCAAGCTCTGGGAGAGGTAACACACAGCTCTTAGGCTGTCACAGTGATCATACAGAAAAAGCAAGCTGGATGGATTGCTGTGTTCTGACAGTCAAGTCACTTTTAATAAAGATAAATTTACCCCAGCATCCAGGAGTATGAATGTTTGTGAATGTTAGATAGAAAGCACTTACATAGAAAGTGCATAGAAAAAAGTGCTTGTGTGAATGAGTGAATGCGTGAATGAGGCAAGTAAGTTTATATACAAATAAAAAAAGCACTTTGAGTGCTCAGAGTAGAAAAGCGCTATATAAGAACCAGTCCATTTACAATTTTACATGATTAAATGTAATTCCTGCTCATTAGCTAATGAGCTAATGAGCTTTTGCTCATTAGCTAAAGTGTTTTTTCACATTAAAATACTTTAGCTTGCTAACCCCTTATCTTAATGGGAAGCCCCAATATTTAACCCTTCAAACTTTGGTCACAGTTTGAGCAGTCAGGCCATATGCATTGCAGTATTTGGCTGCTGATTAATGTTTTCACGTAAGTCACCTTGCAAGTGTGTAACTACAAAGAAAGTCTACAGTCTTTAGTCTACATTTGCTGCTATAATAACTCAACATTTAGCTGTCTGGCTGAAATGTAGAGAACATTGGCATCTATTTATGTAGTTAGTCACAAGTCTGTGTGCTGTGGTCCTGAAATGATAGAGAACACATTTATGTCAACATCATGTGCAGGTACAGCCTCACAGAGCAGTAATAGTGTGGAGTTGAAATGGCACTTCTTCTGAATGTTTTTATGTGGTTAAATTAACAAAGAAAACTGATCAAAAAAGATTTTATTTGAACATATACAGGTGGATGGTAGGAAGGATGATATGAACTGTGAACGTAATCACTTCTATTTGTCTCCTTAAAGGAGCCATAACCCTTGGCACAGAATCAAAAACAATCTGAAAACTTTATAGTATACAATACAAAATAGTCTTGAAAATCTTACGCGCTATAATAAAAATAATTTTATCATTTTAGTGTCATGTAAAATTTATATATAGCTTTTATTGCTTTCTAAATCCTGGTGGCATAATTAATAATAAAAATGCAAGGTATTTTAATTTTTTTTTTTTTATATTCAAAGGTTCCTGTGGATGGACCAGGACTCTACACTGGCCCTGTCTTCACTGCTGCTTCTACTGGCCCACTTTTTTCTACATAGGCATACACACATTACAAATCTAATCTGGACCCTTGAAGGCAAACATTTTGATTTGTCACAGTAGGAAACCTGAAAACAGACAACCATTCAAGATCACATCAACATTTACCATTTAACATAACATAACACACTCACGTCTTTGGACTGTGAGAGAAAGCCAAAACAACTGAAGAAAATGCCACAGAGAAAGCCCTTGGGGAACCAACTGTTGTGAAGTAATGACAACACTACTACAATGTCTTCTGTGAAATGGTCTGTTTTATATAGTTTTAGTTTGTCAATATAGTTGATTTCTCTTTTTTTTTCTTTCTTTGTTTTAATCTCTTATGATTAACCTGTCCATTGTTTCCATACTGGAGGCTCATTTATTTTAAGAACTACTACCTAAGGCACATAACATGATAACTATAAAAAGCAGGTTTCAAAGTACTTTGTGTCCTTAGCTGATTGTGACCAATGTTATGCCTACAAAACATCACATTTAAAGGTACTTGAATGATCACCTTGTCTATTTTTGCAGGGGGGGGGTTAGGAGTGGTAAAAAAAATCATCATATTAAAAGTGGATGATGTATGCATGCGTGTATGTACATATGTATGACAAATGTATAGTTTAGTAGCAGTTTAGCCCTATATTCTATTAGCTGATCAACACTTAAGTGTAACCCCAAAACAGACAGTCTGCAGTACATTTTTCATGGTCACACAAAAGCAGAACCAAACTGGACTGTTAAGTAAAAAATTTACATCTGTAAATGACAGCTGACTCTTGTTAGTCTTTATATTACATTGATTACCTAAATTTAAACAAACATGTTTCTCATACAAGGCTGTTAAACTTTTATTCTGGCCTTCTAAACATATGTATACAGAAATAAAGATTATATTTATGTTATTTAGTAGAGGGACTGCATTGTCTTTCTTGAAAGTTCTATACCAGCACTGTTTATTTGTTTGGTATTTTTGATTTAAGTGTAAAGAATGTTAATCGTCAGTTTGAAGCTGGTGCTGTAATAGCTGTCCTCGGTCAGAAGGAGAGGCTGACATCCAGGTAGTAGATTGTAACAGGTGGAGCTTATTTGCACTAAGATTGATGGCATGATGAAGAGATATGGATTGATAGGATATGGAGGGGTGATATTGTCTGGTTCTCATGATCAAGAACAGGAAATACATTAGAACATGAATACTGATTAAAGGATAATAGAGATGGCCAGAAATTCCCCCATAACAACTGCTAAGGCTGTGCATTAGTCTGATACCACTTCTTAACAGTGTTTACATTTATTAAAGCACTACTCAAAATGGGCCACAAGATGGCACTCCAACACAAGGGATGAAACATTTATATAGCGGCAGTTGTCCAGGAACCAGCCCTCTAGTTAACCACTAAGTAATACAATAATATTACAGCCAAGTCACATGAAATTGGTAACGGGAACAAGTAAAGTTGAAACCAGGCTAGAGCCCATTGAATAACTTTGCGACCATAGCTATCGCTAACCAGCGCATAGGCAGCTAAAGCCAATAATAATAAGTAATAGGGTACACATCTTAACCATGGAACATTAACTCATGTTTATGTGACGCACACCATTCACCACAAACACAGGGTGGGCGTTCCCTTCCCAGCAGCTCTCTCAGGTATCGTCAGCTCAGGAATCAAATCAGGATATCGAGCTCAGGAGACCCATAACCCCCTTGGCTGCACAGGGGCTGCTGGGTAATGTAGTTCAAGCTAACATGGACTTTTCTACATTAAGACCAAACGTTTTAAACGAAATGGGATTGTTTTTGAGTCTCGACCTAATGTTTAGTGTGTAACTTGTCCTGCTAAATTGCCGTGAACATTAACACTAACATATTGTCTAAATTGTCTAAATTTCAACACGTTACATGCAGTCAGGCAAAGAACAATTAACTTTGATCATTCATATTGAACTATGTATTATAAATGGCAGAACACACTTTGATTTTGGGGAAATTTTTCTTACATTTATTTATTTATTTATTGCATGTCCCGTTTGAATCTTTAGCTATCAGAATTATTGTCTGCAGGCCAAGAAGGATGCCCAAAGGATTTATTTTACCAAATGGACCATCAAGGCCTTGTCGTATTGATCCATTTGATTGACCTTTGTTATTATTATTTATTTACTTTACCTTATTTTCAGTTGTTATACATGGGACATACATGATTGTGGGGTACAAAAAGGAGAGAAAAAGGGAGAGAAAAACAGAGGGGATGAGGGACAGTGAGAGAAGAAAAAAAATCCACTGGCTCACCTTTGGAGACAAACAAAAAAGCAAAAGAAAACAAAAGCAAAGCAGAGCAACCCAAAGCGGACCACAGCAATAAGCTACATTAACAGTAAAAACTAAATATTGAATGTTATTGTGCAGCACGCAGGACTGACAACGTGCTCCAAAACAGCAGCCAAGAAAGGTGTAGATTGCGTCTCCGAACACCTGTGTGCACACCTGTGTGGATGAGCGCATTTGTATTTAAAAGGCTTCTCCATGTAACGATCTGTCAGAGGGTGTGTGGGGAGCCATAGCCCTGTCACACAGGGCATCAAGCAGGCACGGAGGAGATCCAGACCCCAGACATCCAGAGGTCCCCAGAGCGCGAGAGCCTTAGGAGGACCACCGGAGGGGCAACCGTGCTATGCTCCCGGAAGGAGCTGAGGAGAGTCCCAGATGAGGGGTCACCCAGCAGCCACGGAGCAGAAGCCAAAGGGGGCCGCAGTGACGTGCCCCCGGGCTCCATCAGTAGCCAGCCACTCCAGAGTTTTTCATCTTTATTAAATAGTTTTAGTGAAGAGGACTCAAGAAAGCAGGGAGTAAAGGGGTAGGGGAAGACCTCAGCTCAGAATTATACCTGGACCGCTCCATTTTGCCTCGCAGCATGTAGTCATCTGCCCAACCACTAAGCTAAACTGGTGCTCCAGACACTTTTTAATCAGAATATTTTGTAATGGTCTTGCTGAGACATATACATGGTATTATACCGTCTAAAAAAAGACCTAAATGTATACAGATTACATGGGCCAATTATAGTAACCTAAGTAGATCATTGTAAAATACACACTGCTTACCAAATTAAGTCAGAATTTGAACAAATGAAAAAAATCATAACATCAAGAGGATAAATGGTGATTTAAATCTTTAACTGTGAGTGCTATATCTGTATAAAGAATTTGTTTTGTTTGAGGTGAAATGTGAGCCTATTATAATATTGTTTAGTAACATTTAGTGGAAGTACACCAGCAGAGAAAGCTGGACTGATAATAATGATTTAATAATGCTTATGAAGATGTTTCTTTGTCTCTGTTGTGGATGGAAATTTTGTTGGGAAACATCTTTTAAATTCTATTTTTATGTGTTTTTGAATAAGCCTATTTGTTATGTGAGTGTGTCTTTTTTTTAAATATACACTACCAGTCAAAAGTTTGGAGACACCTTCTCATTCAATGTTTTTTTTTTATTTATTTTAACTACTTTACATTGTAGATACATACACATCAAACACGTGAAGCAAGATATGTGAAGTTATGTAGCAAAGAAAACATTGATAGCTCTAAATATGTTTTATATTTTCAATTTCTGAAAGTAGCTATCCTTTGCTTTGTTGGCAGCACTGCAGATGTAGTCACCTGAAATGGTTTCACTTCACAGGTGTACAGGGTTCATTAGTGGAATTTCTTGCCTTCCTAATGGAATTGGGACCATCAGTTGTGATGTGCAGAAGTCAGGTTGGCTGACAGCCCTATTTGACAGATTGTTAGAATTCATATTATGGCAAGAACAAATAAGCTAATTCAAGATAAATGATAGTTTATCATTGCTTTAAGAACTAAAGGTTAGTCAAACCTTGCAAAAACTTTGAATGTGTCCCCAAGTGCAGGAGTGCAGGTGATTTGGGGGTGCTTTGCTGGTGACACTGTTGGGGAATTATTCAAAATTGGGAAGGTACACTTAACCAGCATGGCTACCACAGCAACATGCTATCCCATTTGGTTTACGTTTAGTCTGATCCTCATTTATTTTCCAACAGGACAATGATCCCACACATACCTCCAGTCTGTATAAGGGCTATCCCTCAGAGAGCTCCCAGTCTTGTTCTCTAAAACCTAAAGAATTATGGATTTGATCAACTGGTCTCATAACAAAATTGACACCCTCTTCTCAATGAGAAGCCTGTGCTCGGGAGAGCCCAATTGTCCTGTGGAGACATTTGCTGCCATACGTTTGCTGCCAGACGTCTCGATGGTCAGTCGCGTCGTGTGTCTGGCAACACTCTCGAGGGAGGACATTGAACGAGATCTCTCTATTGGGAACCACGATAACAGAGCTCTGGCTGATTGGAGCGGGCTTGGACCTGGCTTATCAAGAACAAGAAGTGGCTGTTCAAAGCCCCACAAGGCTGGCTGAGATGATTGATGATGGGCAGGGCTGTGAGTACTCAGACTGTTTATTGAACGCATATGGGCAAGATCTTGGAGAAGCTCAAGGCTCTGCAACAGGAATGAGAGAATTGGTGACCAGTGACAGACCAACTGTAAAAATTGAATGCAGTTGTTCGCACTAACCAAAACAACCACCATCTTCACTCATGTGGCTATCCCATTGGCGCCAGCTGGAGGCCTGCCAAGGTCGAAGCTGCCTGGAAAAACAAAACTCTCCCCTAATAACTGGACTGTTTGGAATTCTTTGTCCCTCCTTCAAGGCCACCTGGGTCCACTGGAGACTATTGTGACTTTTGCTTTACTGGGCATGATGACACTTTCTCTCAGCTGAACACAGGATACACACACACAAACACACACACACACACACATACGCATGTACACTGACACAGACAAGCACCCACCCCTCTACTAACGCCTCGCGTTGCAAGTCATGTGATTTTATGTTGTAAGATGTGAAGGTTTATGTGCTTTCTGCGCACAGGTGTTTTTTTTTCTGTTCTCAAACCGCGCTCCCCTAGGAGCTCAGTCGGGGAGGAGTTCTTTTTTCTCCTCCTCTTTCCTCTGATCTGTCTTCCCAATGTTATGTTGTGTATTCTATGTATGGTCGGAAGGGGTGCTCATGATGGTGCCGGATCGTCTGGCACCCCTTTAAAAGAATTTCCCTCGGGATAAAAAAAAGTTTTATCCAGTTAAGCTCATCGACAGAATGCCAAGAGTGTGCAAAGCAATAATCAAAGGAATGCTATTTTAAAGAATCTAAAATATAAAACATGTTTTGAGTTATTTCACACTTTTTTGTTTACTACATAATTTCATATGTGTTCATTCATAACTTTTGATGCCTTCAGTGAGAATCTACAATGTAAATAGTCATGAAAATAAAGTAAAACTATTAAATGAGAAGTTGTATCCAAACCTTTGACTGGTAATGCATTGGTGGCACAGACCTCTAGCAGACGAGAAGTCAACAAGTCAGCACACAGGGTTTTATATGACTGAGAGTAGTGCTTCACATTGTCTCTCACGCAACTAAATCACAAGTACTAACATGCAGTCTGTGTGTACTACTGAAATAGCACAGAATAGGTCTTCTTTCTTCCCTAATTGCACAGTCACAAAGGGATGTTTATGTAAGGCTTCTTCTGTATTTACTGGTAATATCTGCAGTGGCACAGCTCTGGTATGCTCAGTGGGAACACCGTTTTTTCCCCATGCATGAAACATCTTATTTTCATGTAGCACATAGGTTCCTCTTCTATTTTCACCTTCATGGAGACAGGAAAATGACCATAGGCTGTCCTGTTTCTCTCTGTAACCACAGAATATTTAATAACGGGATCCTTGCCTGTGTCCAGCGAAGAATGGTATTCATTACTCAGCTCTGTCACAGATTGTTGCCTTAACAACAAAGAGCAGTCATGAATACCATCTGAATAGCTCAGCAGCTAGCTGGCCACCTGGGTCCACTGGAGACTGGGTCCACCCAGTCTCCAGTGATCAAAGAAGAAGTTACTTGATGAGTCTGACTACCAAGAGCTGCAAACTAATACACACCCACCAAAGGGACACTGTTTAAATACACCAATTTCAGATTCCTGAAACAAAAGTTATTTTGAGCCATGATGACATCTGGAGAAATTGTGGAGGTGGGTTATGAGGGCACTGGCCCAGTCCTTGTAATATAAAATGTTCCCCCTTGTGTGGTGGACATTGTCCTTGTAAACTACAAAAACCAACTAGCAGGCACACACACACACACCAGCACACATCAAGACTCTCCTCATTGTAGTGGGTTGTGTAAGCAGATAATGGCTGAGCCAAAATTGCTCCACTTCAACTCATAATGACACATGCAGTGTGTTTTTGTGCAAGTCAGAGATGAGGTTGAGTAGACTTCCTTATGTAAGCTTGTTGTATCAAACACACACAAGCATACAGTTAATCTTACTGCTATATTCAGTAAATCCTAGAAGAATTCACATTTTGCCCCTTTTTCTTATAGCATTGCATCCAAAAACAACTGTGTAGTAAATTATATTTTTTCTAAAATGAATCATAATTTACTCATTAAAAGAGAAACGTAGAGCAGTGTACAAGTGGGGTTAGTATCTCTGTGCTGGTATCTCTGAAAAACACTAGATCAACTCATTGGAACTAGTTGATTTCTATCTGGAATTGTAATTTGAGCCAACCTTAATGTGAATCACAAGTGCTTAACTGAACAATGCTTAATTAGGACTAATGCATTCAATCTGTGCAAAGAAAATATCCTCACACACCATGATACCATCGCACTTGAGTCAAGACATGATGGGTCTATGCATTTATGTTGTTTAAACCAAAGAATCACTGCAGAAAAAACTCAAGACTCATCAGTCATCATCCAGGGATTTTCATATCTTCTATTGTCCAATTTTATTGAGTCTGTGCTAATTGCAGACTCAATTTACTGTTCATAGCTAACAGGAGTGGCACCCACTTTGGTCTTCTGCTGCTGTAGTCTGCCTCAAGGTCACTGTGTTGTTTATTCATAGATACTCGTCTGCATACTTTGGTTGTAATGAATGTATGGACTGATCCTTATATAACGCTTTTCTACTCTCCCAGAGTACTTAAAGTGCTCTATACAACATGCCTCATTCACCCAATCACACCCATTCACACAAGCACTTTTTTTCTAGACTTCAGTGCTTTCTAATTAACATTCATACACATTCACACTCCGATGGATGCATCGGAGAGCAACTTGGGGTTAGTATCTTGCCCAAGGATATTTGGCATGCAGACTTAGGGGAGCCAGAGATCGAACCATTAACCTTCCAATCAGTAGCTGACCTGCTCTACAACCACCAATGTTGTTGTTGTTTGTGCTACCGTTGCCTTCCTATCAGCTCAAACCCGTTCTTCTCTAAATCTAGCATCAAGAATGCATTTTCATAGGGAGAACTGATGCTCACAGCCTATTTTCTCTTTTGTTTACCATTGTTTGTAAACTCTAGGGATGTTTGTGTGGGAAAATCCCTGTAGATCAGCAGTTTCATATTTTGTCAGACTTACGCACCAAGCTTACACACGAAGCTCTTACACCAACAGCTCGTCACATTCAAAGTCACTGCTTCATCATGTATCTTTATCGTGTGTAACTTGTTATCTTTTGACTATCTGAATAGATACTTGTATTAATGAGTAGTGGTGGTTGTTTTCTCCAGCTTCTCATCTTCTTTCTTCCTGACATTGTTATAACTTCGTATAGCTAGATCTATCACGAAGGCCTTCTTCCACTGTTTGTCAGCCACGAGCATTGTCCGAACTTCCAGGCTGTACTCAAATAGATGTTCATATATACTATGGTGATGGCATTCCCTGTATGACAGCATCTTGCACCCTGCTGTTCTGTGCTGGATTGTCTCAGGGGCATGTTTACACAACCCGCACCTGCAGTCTTACCTGGTGTGGTAGACCCCAGCATCTATGGATCTTGTGCTCAGAACTTTTTCCTGTGTTGCCATGGGCCTGTTGTGGATGAGTTTGCTTCTTGGTGTGATCAGTCATTCTTAAAGATTTAAGGTCAATTAGTCAATTTCAAGTCAATAAGGACATGGTTATTGACTTCAGGAAGCCGTTCCCCAGTCCTGCACTAACTGGTGGATAGTTGTATGTATTTGGGAGTTGTTCTTGATAAGGCTCTGTCCTTTGAATCACATTTTAATGCTACAGTGAAAAAGGTCCAACGAGTGTTACGACCCCCACCCCCTTTTTAACGAGCCAGGAGGGAGTAACATACGCCCCCTTAGACAGAAGTAGTTAACAAAAGAAGGTTTATTACCAAAATCACAAAAGAGCACCGTCAGAGAAACCCCTGGACTAAGGGTCGCCAAACGAGGGGAAAACAGAAGGTACAAAACAGCGTTAGGGACAGGGCAAACTGGGAAACATAACAGCGGCCAAAGAAAACGGAAGGTTTTAGGTTAACCCTATTTAACCTAAAACAGTGTAGCCTAACACACACAAAAGGGCTAACACACAATCCTATGGCACACACTATACAAAGGCTCTCAACAAGGAGGCCTGCTGAGGCTCAAAGCACAACAAGAGCAGAGGGACACTAACAAAGCACTGCTAACATGCAAGGTGCCAACCGAGTCCCAGCCTAAGCCGACGAGGAAGAACACAGAGCATGGCACTCATCCTTCTGTGTCTCTGACGAGCAGGATCCTCTGGCTTTTATACTCCCTCCAGCCTCCAATCCACCAATCGGTGCTCCTCGGAACGGCACGGGACCTGCCGGCAGCCAATGGGGAGCAAGGGTTAGCACAGTTGATTTTGCATAATTGTGGGTGTCCACAGGTGCCGAACATCCACCCCTCCTCCTAGATTTGCATATTCATATAAAAGAACACTCACCCTCCCACAAGGCACAGGGCCATAACACAGTGTGTTTGTGGTTGTGTGCATGAAGGTGGGAATGCACGTTTGTGTCTGTGTGTGCCTGTTTGTCTGTGTCTATGTGTCAGGTCGGGCCTTGGACTCCGCCTCTCTGGGAACATTTCAGGCCCTCCAAGGTATGGAGGCTTATATCCCCTCACCGTACTTCCTGCCAGTGGCTGATGCCCTCGGACGTTGGTGCGTTGGTGGTTCTTGGTGTCCGGGGGCTGGGTGCCCTCTCACTCCGGGTGGCTGCTTGGCGGGGCCTGGCACCCGTGGCTTGGTCAGGCCCCTTCCAGGAGGCGGGGGCCCTCATGCCTCTGGTCTCTGGACCTGGGGTCTGATCTGGCGCGGCTGGCTGCCGGCGGAGCCCGGGGGCACGTCACTACGGCCCCCTCTGCCTTCTGCTCCGTGGCTGCTTGGTGACCCCTCATCTGGGGCTCTCCTCAGCTCCTTCCGGGAGGATGGCGCGGTCACCCCTCAGGTGGTCCTCCTAGGGCTCTGGGGACCTCTGGATGTCTGGGGTCTGGATTTCCTTTGTGCCTGCTTCATGCCCTGATGGGGCTATGGCTCCTCACACCCTCTGACAGATCGTTACATGGAGAAGCCTTTTAAATACAAATGCGCTCATTCCACACAGGTGTACACACAGGTGTCCAGTGATGCAAACTACACCTGTCTTGGCTGCTGTGCACTGTTATTGCTCAGTCACTGTCAGTCCTGTGTGCAACAACATTCAATACTTAGTATTTACTGTTAATCAAGGTTATTGCTGTGGTCCCCATAATGTGTTGCTCTACGTTGCTTTTGCTTGTTTTCTTTTGCATTTTTTTTTCTTTGTTTGTCTCAACAGGTGATCCAGTGGATTTTTTTTTCTTCTTTGTGGACCTCTCTCACTGTCCCTCGTCCCCTCTGTTTTTCCCTCCCTGTGTGGGACTTTTGCCTACGCCTAAAGCTGGAAACCAATTTATGTTGACAATTATGTAACTAGGTTAAGCAATCCCTCTATGGCTCACGGCTCACGTTGTTGCCTGAGGTCACCAGACCTGCCTGGTGAGATTGTTTTAAATTACACAAACACTCCAAGGCACCAATTCTAAGCCCAGAGTGTTTGCCAAGACTCTCAAAACATTACCTATAGTCCTTATCATCCTGAAAAGTCAGGGGACGATAGAAAGCTTTCATCAGACCTTGGATGTTACAATTCTCGAAGCGATTGGGATGAAAAGTGTTCTATGTGTTATTTGCCTGCCATCAAGCTATCCAAGAATCTCTAGGGTTCAGTCCTGGAGAACTGGTATTTGGGTGTGAGAATGGGGGTCCTTTAAAGGTTCTTAAAGAGAGACTGATTACTCCAGTCAAAACCCGTATTTGAAAATACTAAATTACCAAGTAAAGAGACCCTATTTCCTAACTAGAAAAGCACTAGCAACTTCACAAACAAAGAGGAAGAGGTGCTTTGACTAGGGAGCAGTTGATAATTTTCCAGCCAGGTGACAAAGTGCTCCTTCTCCTTCCTGTGCCTGGCTCAGCTCTTTCTGTTAAATTCTCTGGTCCCTCACCTGGGCAATTGTGAGAATAGTAATATTCTCAACACTACCTATTGAGGTAGTGTTGAGAATATTACTATAGAATATTATTATTATTATCTGTCCCATTCTTCTGATGATCACATTACTGATATCATAGCACTCATACTGGGTTTTTGCTGTTTAGATTAAATTAGATTAGATTGATGTGCATCATGAGCACCCATTCTGACCAACATAGAATACACTTATGTTGTGTATTCTATGTTGGAAAGACAGGTCAGAGACGTACAAAAAAACAATGGAAAGACACAATACATGAGGAAAGAGGAGGAGAAAAAAGAACTCCTCCCAGACTGTGCTCCTAGGGGAGAGCAGTTTGAGAACAGAAAAAACACCTCAGTGCGGAAAGCACATAAATCTGCACATCTTACAACATAAAATCACATGACTTGCAACACGGGGCGGGGGGTCAGCAGTTTACCCATGTAGACAGCAGCCCGTTTCTGCTGCTAGTCTTCCGGTGCTGGACAGACCTGCCTGACTACTTCGGGTGGGAGTAAATATTCGGAGGCGTTGGAAGTGGGGGAGGGGGGTGGGTGCGTGTCTGTGTTAGTATCAGTGTACATGCGCATGTGTGTGCACTGATGTTGTTTAGCTGAGAGAAAGTGTCACCACGCCCGGTTAAGCAAAGGTCAGTGGACCCAGGTGGTCTTGAAGGAGGGACAAAGAGTTCCAAACAGTCCAGTTATTCCAGTCAGCTTCAACCTTGGCAGGCCTCCAGCTGGCACCAATGGGATAGCCACATGAGTGAAGATGGTGGTTGTTTTGGTTAGTGCAAAAAACTGCATTCAATTTTTACAGTTGGTCGGTCACTGCTCACCAATTCTCTCATTCCTGTTGCAGAGCCTTGAGCTAAACAGTCTGAGTACTCATAGCCCTGCCCATCGTCAATCATCTCGGAGGGGGGGGTTTGAACAGCTGTAGCCAGGTCTGAACCTGCTCCAATCAGCCAGAACTCTGTTATCGTGGTTCCGAATAAGTAGATGTCGTTCAATGTCGTCTATTGAGAGTGTTACCAGACACACGACGCAACTCACCATTGAGTATCTGGCAGCAAACGTCTCCACAGGACAATCGGGCTCTCTCGAGCCCAGGCTTCTCATTGAGAAGAGGGTGTCAATTTCGTTTCGGGACCAGTTGATCAAATCCATAATTCTTTAGGTTTTAGAGAACAAGACTGAGAGACATTCGTGTGTAAGCTAAGAAGTAAAGATAAGGGAAGAAGAGGGAGAAATTTGCGACCACCTCCTTCAACAGCCAAACGAGAGAAGAATGTGCCTACAGGGTTATCCCAGCTAAGGGAGAAAGCATGAAAATAAAGTTGACTATCTGGTTCAAAATGGATTTGTTGTGCCAAGCTCCAGCACCTGGAGTTCACCATGTCTCCTGTCATGTTTTTTAATGAGAAAAGACAGTGAGGAAAAGTATGCTCAAATTATAGGTTTTCACAATTTATTATCACACGGTTAGAATTTCAGATTATATCCCCCTGCCAACCACCAGGAGGGAACTGCACAGTTTCCTTAGGATAGCTGGATATTATCATGGCTCTGTAAGACTTTTTCTCCTGTTGCTGCCTCTCTCACTGACTTAAGGTTTTTGTTTAGTCTGATGAGTGCCAACAAGATTTTGAAAGCTCTTTTGAAGATTTTGAAGAGCATATTTTGTTGCACCCTTGTCTTTTGTGCTCCTTACTTCTCTCTGCCATTCAAATTTAAGTAGATGCCAGCACAGTTGGGGCAGGAGCAGTGTTTCTCCAGAGGAATAACTAGGACATGTGAGTTACTTCTCTTGCAAATTTGATAAACATGAGCTTGATTGCTCTACTATTGAGATAAAGACACTTGTTAATCTTTTATAAGTTCAAGTCCAGTTAGAGTTCCATCCATTTGCAGCCACGTGTCCTTTTCAGGGTCACGGGGGGCGCTGGAGCCTATCCCAGCTGTCTTGGGGCAAATGAGACAGCTGGTGACCCTGGACAGGTCACCAGTCTGTCACAGGGTTAACACATAGACAACCATTCACACTCACAGTCACACCTATGGGTAATTTAGAGTCCCCACTGAATCCCCACTAACTGCATGTCTATGGACTGTGCGAGGAAGCCAGAGTACTCGGAGAGAACACACGCGAATACAGGGAGAACATGCAAACTCCACACAGAAAGACCCCGGCCTGGTGGTGGAATTGAACTCCACCATTGCTGTGAGGCAACAGTGCTAACCACCATGCTGCTTTAAATGATTGTGAAGGTTTTAAATGATCATAACCCTCTTCCTCTCTATGATGTATAATCATAACCAGCAACTTATGTGTTGGTCACTGATTATTAAGAAATTTGTCCTGCACATCAGTCACAAAAAGTGGACAGAACATTGTAGTAGATGTTCATGCTACTTACTGCTTTCATGTTCATCCATATCCAAGTCACATCACTTCTGAGTAGATCATTGAGAGGTTTAATGACCTCAGAAAGGATTGGTAGATATCTGCCCAAGTAGTGGATCATTCCCAGGATCCACCTCAGATCGGAAACGTACTTTGATGCTTCTAGTTTTGTGACTGCATTGACTTTTGCTTTGTCTGGCCTTATAAGTTGTTGTCATGAGTGAAGAGACATTTCTCATGGTTTAACTTTAACCCTGCTTCTTTATGCATTTTCAGTGTCTTTTGTAGTTTCTCTGGGGTGTCTGTGTATATCAGTATATGGTCCTTGTAGACCGCTACTCCTTCATGTCCTTTCAAGAGTTCTGTCATTTCTCACTAGAAGATTTCTGAGGAGCCAGTAATCTCAAGTGGTAGCCTGTTGAAGTAGTATCTGCCAAATGAGTCTCAGTTTGGTGCTCTCTGGATCTAGTGGTATTTCATTTGGATACCCTTTCATTTGGTGAATGAAAGGGTATCTGCAAGTTCCTTCCCTGCAGCATAGACAGCTGTGTGGTTGTTATTAGACCTCTTGGCATTGAATCATACTTATTATTAATCACTGGCTCTCTTCCACAGCATGTCTTTTATTCCGTCTTCCTTGTCTCAACCCAACTGGTCGCAGCAGATGAGCCTCTACCTGAGCCTGGTTCTGTCAGAGGTTTCTTCCTGTTAAAAGGGAGTTTTTCCTTCACAGTCACAAAGGTGCTTGCGCATGATTGTTGGGTTTTTCTCTGTATGTATTATTGTAGGGTCTACCTTACAATATACAGTGCCTCAAGAGGTGAGTGTTGTTTTGATTTAGCATTGTATACATTGAATTCAATTGAATTCAATTGAATAATGATAAACTTTAAGAGGGTAGGGGTGGGTGGAAAATAATAAAACTTGCAGTTGGGCAAGTTTTATTTATTTCAAAGAATAAGGTTTATTTATTTCAAAGAAATAAATAAAACAAAATTGAAAACGTTTTAAAAGCTAAGTCAACCAAAACTCAAAACAAAATGGCCTATCTAGCTGGTCTATAAAAAGGTCATTCAAAACCATACAAAAGAGGTATCAACCACCTAACCTAGTGTTTCTAACAATTGTCGGTGTATCCCAAAAACTTGATTCTGTTCATCTGGACGTAGCGTTTTTAGTGAGAGAAAAGTGTCATCACTCATCCAGGTGACTTCTTCAGTCTCAGCTGACTGCAGGTTTCCCCAAACTTTAAACTGTACATTTCGTTAATGACTGAAAATATCACCACTGGCGAATAATGGGCTGTGAGGTCAGTTTCTTGATCATTAATATGCAAATTGTCAGGACCATCAACAACCACTGAATGGGCACATAATAGACTGGCCTATGAGGCCCTGTGTTTCGGGGTGGCTGTAGAGCAGGTGGTAGAGCAGGTCAGCTACTGACTGAAAGGTTAGTGGTTCAATCCCTGGCTCCCCCAGTCTGCATGCCAACTATTCTTGGGCAAGATATTAACCCCAAGATGCTCTCCGATGCATCCATTGGAGTGTGAATGTGTTAGTTAGCTAAAAAGTTTAGAAAATAGGGCTTGTGGTTGTTGTATAGAGGGCTTTGAGTACTCCGGGAGAGTAGAAAATCACTATATAAGAATCAGTCCATTTGTTTGATCTGCTCAGCCAGAGGTTGTTTGGTTTCCCCAATGTATAAATCTCTGCAATCCTCTTGGCAGATGAGAAAAACGCATCTCAGCTGGTCTGATACTAATGACACAAGGGTTTTTGCTGAAGCAGCAGTTGTCATTCTTCTCCCCAGGATGGCTGGAGCGTTCTTTAGGTGCCTTCCCAGCTTTGACAAATGTCCAGCTTTAGTCAGGATCTTCTTGATGTGATGTTCTTCTGCTTCCCTGGCTGCTGTGTCTGTGGGGATGGTGTTCGCTCTGCGACGTAGTGTCCTGATGACGCCCATCAGGCTCCAGTGGATGATGAGAGTTAAACCTTAAATACTGATCCGTATGAGTTGGTTTACAATACACATCAACTTTTAAATGTTGGTGCTAGTTTCAGTCATTATGCAGATGAACAGAATCAACTTTTTGGGATTTCCTTACCTGGATGATTGACCATGCATCAAGACAAGTATTGGTTGCATGTGTGCAGGGTACCCCAAACTTTCCTATCCAGCTTCCCACTACAAACACACTACTCATAAAGAGAAAATACCGAACACAGGCTCAGAGAGAGACGGAACAGCAAACCCATGTGGCCAGGCAGCTGCTCTTTTGTAATGATACACCAACAGTATTTTTATTCCACCAACAGTTGTTTCCAAGATTAGTGACCTGTTAATATAGTCCTCCTTTATATCTAAGTCTATTTCATGTTCACATATGAAATCATGGTTCATAACCCCACCATAAAAAGGAAATGATTCAAGTTGGTAACAGCTTTAAGCATAACAAACCTTGACTAAAAGCTAAAATAATGCAGAATTTAGAATAGAATGAGGAGAAGCCTCGCCATTTTCCTCCTTTTGTGTACCGTGTTTTGGAATTAAAAGTAAGTGAACATTATCGTCATTGCCTATAAACTGTATCTTCAGCACCAAGGACAGTTCACTGTCCATGGTGCTGAAAGAAAACAAACTAAGCAGGTTACACACGCTGAGTAAAATAAAAACTGTATTTACTTAACATTACTGTACTTAATATTATCATTGCTGCACCCTCGTGTGTTTGAATGTCAAGAATGCTCTAACAAATCTGAGCAAGAGGTGACAGATGCTCCTGACCTCAGATGCATTTTTTTACTTTTACTTTGAGTAGTAATAGATTAGTGATTTCTTTCACAGGCACAGTATTGATAACAGATACTTGGTCAAATGCTCCTTAATATCCAAATCACCAAATATTTTTAAGTGGTTTTGGAGGCCTGTTTCATATCCTCACTTCCATATTTAAACCCCAACAGTGTATGAAATTACTCCATCAAACTGAGCATTCCATAACGACTGTACTGAATTCACCAGAGGAAGGAAAATATCTCTCTTGAACTGTTCAGTATGTGTTACCGCCAGGGGAACGTCTGCATTTTTCAGACTCATACTAAAATTGGTGTTTTAGTTTTCACATTTATGTGGCAGAAAGGGGAGTGTCATGTTAAGATAAGATAAGATAAGATAAGATAAGATAAGATAAGATAAGATAAGATAAGATAGGAGTTGACCCATGTAGATGGCAGCCAGTTCCAGCAGCCAGCTTCCGGCGCTGCCTCCAACTTGGGTGGAAATACGCGTTCAGAGGCGTTGGGAGGGGGGAGCGGTGTGTGCGTGTCTGTATTAGTGTACATGGGATGTTTGCATGTATGTGTATCCCTCGTTGAGTTGAAGCACAGTCTTCCTTCACTGTTCACCCTTCACCCAGTTCAGCAAAAGTCAACAATGCCCAATCCAACTCAGGTGTCCTTGAATTCTGGGACGAAGAGACAAAAACAGCTTTGCTATCAGGGATGTTTTGGTTTGAGCCGGCCATGAAACTACAGCCGGCTTCGAGGTGTCCGCATGAAGAATGTTGATTTTTCATTTAGTTCGAAACAACTGCATAAATTTTACAGTTGAACTAACGTCCATCACTGGTCTTTCATTCCAATTTCCCGCTGATGAGCAGTGCGTCTCCCAAGATCTTATCCACTATGCATTCATTGCCCAGATGTTTTCCGTTTTATACTCAATGAACACAGGAGTACTCACGACTCTCCCAACAATCCATCCTAGCCGCCATGCTTGTGGGGGGTTTGAGCAGCACTAGCAACTTTCTTCAATTTACAATAATCCAGGACAAAGCCAGCTCCAATCAGCATTCGCCCTGTTATCATGGTTCCGAAAAAGTAAATGTCCTCAGTCTCCGAGGTCAGTGCGGCTCACCCGAGCTTTTCTTCGAGAAGGGGGAGGTGTCCCTCGCATTCAATGACCAGTTGATCAGATCCATAATTACTCTTTTAGGTTTTAGAGAACATAGTTGTGAGTCTCTTCAGGGTGAGAA
>VURO01047667.1:0-10300 GCA_015108175.1 Pelvicachromis taeniatus
GACATAATCTTTTTGAGCCTGTTTTTCTGGGAAGCTGCTGAAATCTCTGAGACAGCTTTCTGTATTCTTCCCCTAAACCATGATGGTGAACAATCTTTGTCCTCAGGTCATTTGAGAGTTGTTTTGAGACCCCCGTGTTGCTACTCTTCAGAGAAAAGTCAATGAGGAGGGAAACTTACAATTGACCCCCTTAAATACTCTTTCTCATAATTGGATTCACCTGTGTATGTAGGTCAGGGCTCACTGACCTTACTAAGCCAATTTGAGTTCCAATAATTAGTTCTAAAGGTTTTGGAATCAATAAAATGACAACAGTGCCCAAATTTATGCACCTGCCTAATTTTGTTTAAAGAATTATTGCACACTTTCTGTAAATCCTATGAACTTCACTTCTCAAATATCACTGTGTGTGTGTGTCTCCTATATGATATGTTTAACTGACATTTTTTATTGTAACAACCAACGATTTATACAGGAAAATCATGACGATTAACAAGGTTGCCCAAACTTTCACATCCCACTGTACATCCATCCATTTTCTGACATTTATTCAGGTCTGGGTAATGGAGGCAGCAGTCTAAACAGAAATCCACAGACAATGGTCAAATGGTCAGTTTCCCTTATGGAGGTTCCTACGTGAAGTTTTACGAAAGAATCTGCAGGGCAGCCATAGTAAGGGAAGGTGCTTCAGCGCTTTATTTATTATCTCCTTTACCATAAAACACACTGAATTTAGGTAATATTGTTCCTCAGTTCTGATATTTATCACTCACCATTCATAAAACTGTAAACATAACAGTGGTGCAGATCATGTAGATGTTTATTCACAATGCGCTTTGCATTTCATGCCATTCACACAAAGAATTTGCCACTCCTTCTTTCCCTCCCTTGTGTAAAGCTCCCAACATACTTTAACTCCTCCTCTTAGGCCAGCAATGTGTTCCTGGAGTTAGCACATACTGTAATTCCATGCAACATTTACTAACCTGAAGGTGCGGTGAAGCAACTCTCACCCACTGGGGAAAACTAGAAAGTGGAGACACTAAGCAGGAAATACAAATCTAAGTGGGAATTCAAAGCTCAGCTTCCCCACCAGAGTGGAGCAACTTGGGATCAGACTGCTAAAGCGTCCACTTTTGACCGCTGCCCAACCCACAATGCACCAGACCTAAATAAATACAGTAAATCCATAATCACATACCCTCATATGCTCTTGAAGGTACATCTCGAAGAAGTTGTCGTCATCTTCATCCAAATCAATTGTGATGGATGTGTAAAGATCAGACCTTTCAGGGATATAGAAGCTCTTTGTGACCCTGATCACAGTAAGGCTGTGTCCCTTGGCATGAAGTTCTTCTAGCAGGATTTTCATATTGATCCAGTGGCTGCCATCTACAGGGAAAACTAGGATATTTCCTCCATTGCAATGTTGTGTTAATGAAATGAGGCATAGAGTGAGTATAACAAACATCCCACACACACGATGTGAAGCCATCGTTCCTATAATGTCAGAAGGAGAAAGGGTCTCATCAGTCAGCGTACCATGTGCAAGATATATATGACAAGTAAAGGTTCAAAAGTGTTTCAACTTTTGACTAAATATATACTGTTCAATTCAAGATTATTTTATACATTTGTAAACAGTGGAAACTTTCAACAACTGTCAACAACAGAAGGAAAATGTGTCTGAAATTCCCTTACCTACAGTAAAGAGCAGCAACAGTAGTGCTGCTTGCCCAGGGACTACCAATTCATCAGAAGGAATCCTTACATATGGGTTCAAACTCCAGTGTTATACAAGAGCAGTTCTTTCTCTGGTAAATTAGTTACCTGTGACATGTGGCGAGTCAGTTGTATTACTAATTTAGTGCTATCAGACAACTGATAATGTTTCACTGTGAGTATTTTTTGTGACTGTTGCTGTCACATACGTACAATGCTTATACCAGCGTGTCAAAAAAGACAAACTGACGATAAATACATAAGCTATCATGCTCTTATGCCATGTACTTAGTTTCATCAGGGATTTGATCTAGAAGCTATTTGGCCATATTTGAAAATTAAATCTAGTGGAATGGTCACAGACCATCAGTAGAAGAAAGAATTACTAGCCTTTACTAAGTTCATGATGTTTCAAGCTACGCTACTTTGAAATGTATAATCAGGTATTGTACAGTAGCATAAATGACACAAGTAAAAGTACTTCATACATAAAAAATGCCCCACAAGAGTTGTGTAACTATCAAGGATATTATTAGATTTGAATGTGTATTTTATGTACTGTGTATTTACTTATTTCATACAAATGAAGGCTTCGTTGTAAGGAAAAAGCAAATATCAACTAGTAAAGGAAAAATAACCAAAGCAGCCTCCTGTGGACTATTTGTCACAAGAGATTTTAAATATTGATGATATTTATGAGAAAATACATGCCCAGTAATCACTCTAAAGGAGTATGTTTGCGTCTTACATGATTGTCCACGGAGCTGTTTATGAATGCATTTCTATAGTAATTTGATTGTTGTGCAGTAAAGTTAGGAAGCTTTGAAAATGTTTCTTGTTGGGTGTCAGCTACAGGTTCTTAATGGCTGCTCATTACATCCAAAGAGGAAATGCAAAGCACTTTTAAATGATACTTCATAATAGCTGCACAGATCATGGCTTTGTGTAAGCTAATCATTAGTGCCTCTACACTTTGCAGATACATTTTCAAGACAAAGTGCAAACTTGTGAGTTAATTTTCATAATACCGTTTCGCTTGGTGAGCCCACTCTCGCTTCTTTGGTTTTACATGCCAGAGAAAAACAACAATCTCAAGTTCCTCAGGAGGGAAAAAAAAAAAAAGCAACAGTTTTTGATGTCTCTGCTGGGTCCTAATGCCTGGTACTTTCTGGTCCCTTTTAGATTTCATTCAGGATGTATATATAGAATGAATAAATGTTGCTTGGCAGGTGAACAGTGAGAGTGGTTTGTGATATGGAAGATATTTTAAATGTAAAGTAAAACCATAAATGTTCAATAGACTCGGTGAGATTTATTTAGGACTCTTTTTTTATTATGTTGAGATAACTGTTTGAGAGACGTTTGTGCTCATGAGGTTTAAAACATAAGACAAGCTGACTTATTGCAACAAAATTAGTTTGTGTACTCAAATTCACGGGACTAACACATCCCTGGCACTGGTTCATATTAGTGGGCAAGATGACAGACAGCATGAACATCTCTGCCAATAGCTATTAAACGCTTCACAAAAAACTATTTGTTTGCTCTTTATAGAAACACTATTGCCAGTAATTTCAGGATATTTTTTGCCTGCCTCCTCAGGTTGCAGTGTATAACAATTACTCTGTAAAATCCAGGTGCTACCCTGAATGTGGATTTTCTTTTTTGTATGTGGGTAAAAATTTAGCAACACATAAATATTTCTGTAAAACTGTAACCTTTAAACAGAATGAAGCCTACCAGAAGTTAACTTTAGTCAGGTTATCTTTATTGCACATTCATGTCTGGCATTTGTAAGAAAGCAAATTCACTGACAAATACTGGAACTTTTTGTGAGTTGTGGTGACTTTAAATCTGGATAGATCATCTGTCTCAACCGACTGCTTTCTGTAAACCGTTCTCGCCTGAACAGGTATTGTGATATGTCAGTCACGAACACTGATACGTGACAAGTCCTCCCATACTGCTTACTTGTTCTCTGTATTTTCTTCCTGGTTTTGTGTAAAACACATAGGGAGTGGTAGAGGTCTAGAGGTGCCACACCTGTACAGCGTTTGGTTTGGTGTGCTAGTCTCTGTTTTTTTTTTTTCTCACCAGCAAGCAGGGTATCATTTAGCTTCAGGGGTTTTTTTCCTCTCTTTTGTTTATGCATACACATCAACATACTTGTATTAATACACTCAGTGCACTACTGATATAGTCACTTTAAATATCTCCGTTGGTTGGTTCAGTTCACGCTGATCCAATTGGTTTTGCTTAATATGCTACAGATACCAAAATGACTGCAGGAAATGGGAAATGAAAGTTTCCATAGAATGATAAACTAAAGAATAAGGTTGATTTTGTGAAGCGCTGTGATGTTGAACAGGATCACCACTGAAACACATGTCAGGACTGTAACAATATTAAACAGGAGAAAAATGGGTTTCATGGATAATGTTGTGGTTAATAAAGAATTGGGTAGTGTATTTTCTCAAAATACAGTACTAGAGATAGTACTGTATACCTTAAAAAAATACCTTAGTTGTTTTTTTTACTTATTCAAACTTGAATTTTATTTCTTTATATTTATTGTTAATATTTGTGACTTGACAGTGTGTTGATTTACACATTTGCTTAACATTCAAATGACTCATGTTTCCAGGATGAGACAAATCCCCTTTTGGGTTGTACCAGGAAGAGCATTGACTGACAGATCTCTCAGTACATAATTGTTGTGTTGAAAAGTACCATTTTATGTCCATTAACAACTTGTCTATAACAAGATAGAGTGAATTTTCAGGTCATCCATGTAGTCTGTGAATGTTCTTTGTAGCAGGCCCTCCACAACATAACTCTCCAGATGGGAAGCATCCTAGCTTTGGGTAGAGGCCTACTGCATGTCTTTGGATTGTTATCCTGTTTCTTGCCCCAAGACTCAATAATAGAGCCTCTTTTAATTTCATTTTAAAATTCAAAAAAGCAATTTTGGGTAAATTTCTTTATTTGTGTAAACTCTTAACACTTTCTAACAGCTGCTCTGTCTTTGCTCATTTTTGCAGTGTTAATTATAAATCCAAGAGGGTTTGGATTTCTATAATTTTCCTGCTGAATTACAACTTCCAAGATTTTAACTGTTTTCCTGTGGATTAGAACTTTAAGATTTGGATTTCTACTGCATACTTGGGGATTGAATTTCCAAGGCATGCCGTTTCCCTGTTTGACTTTAGGTGCATTTTTATTCAGGCTGTGCCCAACCTCCTGTCTCTGCTCCTTTCCAAGATCAGTATCACAAATCCGCATTAGATCAGAGTAGGTTAATTAAGTATAATTAAAGTCACTTTCATATATGTTTGATTGATTTGGTTTATTGCGTTAATGCTCTTCCATTCAGAGCATCTAAAATTGTAGACATTTGATTTTTTTTTAATTTGTTTACCTTTTGTGAAACAGTAAAAGGTCAAAACCACCATATTACTATAACATCATTCAGAGCTCTTACAGGTTAGTCTTAACAATGAACAGATCCTTGGGGCCTACTTTTCCAGACCACTAAATTCAAATCTAGTTAGTTATCATGTGCACAGTTTTAAAGGAGATGTGCTAATAACAGGTGTGCCTGAGAGGAGTGCTTAAGCAGAGGGTCCAGTGGACACACGTTCAACATCCTGAGGATTAAGAAGCAGTTAGAGCTGGACAAATCTCCTTCCCGGCTCCTTTTTAAGCAGAGAGCCTGTCGCAGAGCTTCCTGTATTAGGGGTTGCTGGAATTAGGGGTTGTTGAAATTCCACCACAGTCAGTGAAGGGTTCCCAGGCCTATGCAATGATTTCCATGACAAAAATCCTACGTGTTTTTAAATACATCCCAATTAGTTTTAAGTTTGCCATCAAAGCCAAAAATAATTTTATCAATGCAGTAGAGATTAGAGTTTAAAAATCTGATGCATTTCTTCTCTATTGTGAATAAAATATAGGTTTACAAGGTTTACAAATCATTAGATCCCATTCTTATTTAAAAAACAATTTGATTTCTTTCCTAATTCAGGTTCAATGTACTCACACAAAACCTAAAATTGGGTTCTAGAGGATTTTTTATTTATCACAACACCTGCAACACACTGAGAATGTAGGTTATTCATCACAGTTTGAAACAACATCTCTCCCCTTTTGATTTTTTGAATTCTTCTCTTAAAAAATCCAAAAGTGAGATTTTAAGTTGTTCTTAAGCTGAGAACACACAAACTCTCTTCACAATGCTTCATCACTTTAAATTGCTTATAATCAGCACTGATTCTCATTCAAACACAATCAAACTCTCAGTTAAGTCATTTCCTTTGTTCTTCGTGGGTGAACTGCAGTTACCACCTCCCCCCACTAGAGACAAAGGGCTTTCAGGTAGACAAAAACCACATGGCAGACAACTCACAGGTTAAGACTAAACATTCACACACTTTAAATCCTTCTTTTTTTTGTCATGTTTCAACTCAAACCACACTCAAACTTCCACTTTTATGAAAAATAAAGCATTACTTTTTTTTTTATGAACTAACTTAACAAAGGGTGGAGGGATCATGATCCTGAGAACAGGTAAGGACACAGCTGCCATTCTACTTGCTCTCAACCATGCGGTCGCCTCCATTTTGAATGGGTAGACAAAGGAATTGAAAAAGAAAATGCTACCCAAGATTGCTCTCATTCCCCAATGTTTTAATGAGTGAAGTAAGAGTGTTGGTGATTTTGCTGAAACTTAACTCGCTGCACATTCCGGACACGCTCTCTTACTCTTTTACCAGACACACAATCAGCCTGCTGGCCACCATTTAGTCTGACTAGCCTGCAACTTTCTTCAAACCTTTATTTCTTAACACCAATCTGTATTTAAACAACATTCAACATTATGAAACCGGTTTGGTCAGGGTGAATTAAAAGGGGGGTTACCTTCTCTAATCTCTTTGAGAGAGCTTTGCAGATTATTTTAAGGTCTACATTTATAAGGGATATTGGATGATAGCTTGAGGGAAATACGGGGTCATTGCCTGGTTTTAGCAGGAGACTAATGTTGGCAGAATTCATATTTGGAGGTAGTCTGCCATTTTCCTTGATTTCCTGCAACGTCGTGAAAAACTGGTGCCAGAATTGTCCAGAATTCTTTGTAGAATTCTTCTGGAAAGCCGTCTGGGCCTGGAGCCTTATTATTGGACATACTTATCAGGGCTGCCTGGAGTTCACCTGGTGTCAGTGGTGAATCCAGTGTCTTTGCTTAACTGTCTAGTAACTTTGGAAGAGTTTCGTTGTCAAGAAATTGATCAATTTTGTTTTTAGATAGGTTTATTTGTGGTGAGTAGAGTTTCATAGAAATCTCTAAAAATAGTGTTTATTTTTCCAGGGTCATATATTGTATACCCAGATAAGTCTTTAATAGCACTCATGGTTCTTTTTTCTTTATTTATTTTTAACTGGTTAGCTAAAAATTGACCAGATTTGTTGTCATGTTCGAAATTTTGCAAGAGAAGTCTTTGTGCTAAGAATTGAGTTTTTTAAATTAATAATTTCATTTAATTCTAGTTTTGTTTTGCGTATTTTGTTCAGTATTTCCTGTTCTTGGTGGGGCACGTAAGCTTCTTCTAAGGATTTTATGTTTTTTCTAATTCCTGAATATTTTTGTTTTCTTTTTTCTTTTTATGTGATGAGAAAGAAATTATTTTACCTCACATTACAGCTTTCCCCACTTCCCAGAGAACAGAAGCTGATGTTCCAGGAAGGTCATTATGGTCTAAATATAGAGTCCACTCTTTTTTAAATTATTTAACAAATTCTTCATTTTTGAGTAGTGATGTGTTAAATCTCCAGTTTTTACTTGGTGTAATTTTCTTCTTATGATTAGTGTTAAAGATACAGGTGCATGATCGCTGACAGCTATAGGGTGTATCTCAGTGTCTGAAATGTCACTCAGCAGTGAGCTGCTGACTAGAAAATAATCCAGATGAGAGTAGGAGTGATGGACATGAGAGAATAAAGTATATTCCTTACATTTGGGGTGAAGGGAGCGCCATGCATCACAAAGACCAAAGTCATTCATGTACTGTTTAATTATATTAGTGGACTGCCAATTGCGCTGAGTTCTTGTTGTGTTGAGCCTATCCAATTCTTCATTTAGTCCAAAATTGAGATTGCCCCCAAGGACAAGTGTGCAATCTAGGTGTTCAGAGAGTGCACTAAAAAACTGTGGAAGAATGAGGGGTCATCAACATTTGGACCATATATACTCACAATACATAGCTTTATCTTAAGTATAGATAATTTAATGATTAGGAATCTGCCCTCTGGATTTATAATTGTGTCGAGTACTGTGAAATTAATGTTTTTATGTATTAAAATTGCTACTCCCCTTTGTCTAGAGTTATAGCAGGCTGAGAACACATTAGGAAACTCTCTTGTAATAAAACAACATCTGCCAGAAGTTTTTTAAGCTGGTTAAATATCTTTAACCTCTTTTCACTGGAGCCAGCTCCATGTACATTCCATGTGACAAACCTTAGTGTACCCATAGCTGTGTGTGTATAGCTAATGATGTATGCTGTGTGTTTCACTTAGACGGGTGAGGAGAAGAAAAGCACATCACTTGTTTGTAAATAGAAGAAAAATGTGTGGCGAGATGCTCCATAAGTCTGACTGTGTGTTTGCATATTAACTAATATGAATGAGTGTGTGTCCTATATGTGTGTGCGTGCTCGTGCTGTGCGAATCTGTAGAAATAGAGGGTGTTGTTTGTGGATGAGTAGGGAAACAGGTGATCGATACAGTGAAAGAAAAGTGAAGGAAAGAAATCAAGGAGAAGCGTGAGCGGCAAAAAGAGAGATAAGAAAGAGAGAATAAAAACTGAGAAAAACTGAGAAAAACCAAACAAAAAAAACCCCGGGAACATTCCAATTGAGTATAATCACAGAGTAGTGCCGGGGTCGTGGTACAGCTGCAAGTCCACGCAGAGCCGGTTCACGGCGATGGTAACGCGGGAGCCCTTCTGGATGAAGCTACGTCGGATTAGGAACAGGACCTTGCGTCATTCCAGGATCTCTTTGGGGAACTGGTCGTTCACGCTGAAGTCCGTTCCCTTCAGCTCCCTGCCGCGACTCTTCACCTGCTGCTTCTGTTTGAAGTGGCTGAATTTGGCCACAATAGGACGCGGTCTCCCCGTCGCTGACCTCACGGCCCCGATGCAATGTATTCTCTCAAACCTGATGTTCTTGACCTCTTGACCTCTTTTTTTCTAAACAGGAAGTGACCTCTGACCTTACCTTAAACTTACTAAATTAATTGATTATTTTCCATGTGTCAAATTAACAGTATACTAACCATGTATACAAATTGGAAACTTAAACATGTTAAAAATAAAACATACAAAAATTAAATGCGTTAATGACATTCGCATTACAAGAGCTCTGCCTAATGGTGAAACACTAGGATTTCAGTAGCTGTTACATTTATTGTCTGGTAGATCTTTGACCTTATCTCCTTTTGTGTTTATTGATAAAGTGGTGTCTCTGTGTCAAGATTATATTATTATTATTATTATTATTATTATTAATAAATAATCAGGTTTCTTTTGGACTTTTTCTTTCTTTGGAATGATGAGATGTTGCTGTTTAGTTGTTGAGCCTCTGAGTTTTAGTTACTCATGTTTCTAGGTTGTGGTTCTTGTTTGCTTTCGTGTCTGTTCCTTTTGTGTGTCCAGTCCGTGTTCTGTCTTCACCCTATACTGTTGTCTCCATGCCTGTTTATCACCTGTCCTAATATCAAGCTAATGTCTTTGTCTGAGTCTCGGTGTGTGTGTTACTACTTGTTTTATGTTGACAGTCCTTCATCTCATGTGTTGTTCACTTTTGCGGCCCCTCATGCTCGTTAATTGATTCTGTTCACCTGCACCTCTATTTCCCCAGCTGTGTCTCGTTTCCAAATGACCTTGTATGTATTTAAGCCCTCAGTTTTCCTTAGTTCTATGTTATCTTCAGCTACCTGGATGTGCAGCCTGGTCCAAATAAAGGTTGGTTTGCGTTTATTCAACCCTATCTTGGTGTTTGCATTTTTGGTCCAAATTCCCCCAAACAATGACAAGCTATTACCTTTAATGAAAAGTTAAAGAGAAACTGACTAAATATATATATTTTTAACTCTTACTCATTAATGTGCATGTAAGTGAATGTAAAGCTCCTCTCTTCTGCTCACTGACTGCCCATTTATACATGAAGCAAAATGAAGGGTTATAAAGAATGATATGTGTGTGATGTCGAGCTGAAAGACTAATCGGTTGGGAAAGAAAACAAAAATCCCCAAAAAGAAATAATTTGGAATAAGGTAAGTGATTACAAAGTAGAACAGGATATGAATAAATGTAATTATGACACCTGACAAATGGTGTGTGTGTATATATATATGTGTGTGTGTGTATGTGTGTGTGTATATATGTATGTGTGTGTGTATATATATATATGTGTGTGTATATATATATATATGTGTGTATATATGTGTGTGTATATATGTGTGTGTATATGTGTGTGTATATGTGTGTGTATATGTGTGTGTATATGTGTGTGTGTGTGTG
>VURO01047669.1:0-23370 GCA_015108175.1 Pelvicachromis taeniatus
TCAATAGCATGTATTACTCGCCATTAGGGCTGCCACAAACGATTATTTTGATAGTCAACTAGTCACCGATTATTTTTGCGATTAGTCGACTAATCAGATCATGCATCCATTGGACGTAAAACGTACAGCTTATTGCACCAGCATGCATCTGCTCTTATATAACTATCATTAGCTTACAGCTTTGAGTGTTTAAGGTATGTGCTAACTAAAAATAAAGACAATATGATAATTTATTAAATTTTAATGAAATCTGCAGATTGTTTTGGTGAAGTTTAATAAACTCAGCCGTCTGCTCTTTGCTATCTAAAATATAACAGGACACTGGAGTATATTGTGTGTGCTGTGTGAAAACTCTAACTTTAATCTCAGCCAAATGATTTACTCAGGAACAAATAAAATACAAAAAAACCCCAAACAATAAAATTTTTAAGTTATCTAAGTGACTTAGTTATCATGTTTAACCTGAGTAGCACTGGAATGCACTGAGCAACATTCCAGTGTTGCTCAGTGCATTTTGGGGTTGCACGTCACCAGCTGCTAGCTTCTCTTTCATAGCCTGGTTGCACTCGACTGTGTGTTTTGTTTTTTTGTTTTTGTTTTGTTTTTGCTTTAAATGGTGAAACAAGTTTCTTGTTTCCACCTTATGCAGGAAGCGTTTTCCTGCGTCAAAAACCTTCAAAGTAGAAGTTGCTACTGCAGTCTGCAGTAACGCACAGCTTTTCCTTTGAGGGACCGTTGTCTATTTCCAGTCGTAACCGGTCGCTAACTGTTCTCTCTATGCCACTGAGGCCTTAGCTAGCTTCTTTTTGTCGTTGGGTTTACACCCAACGACTGAAGTGTAGCAGTAGAAAAAATAGATTTTAGAAAATGATTCATTTATTTATTTGACAAAATGGGTCGTAATGTCTGAAGACAGATATTTTTAGCTAAATGGCAAGCGTGTTTCAATTCTGTTATAGTTAAGAGAATGCAGACATTTTTACAGCTGGTATCTCCTAGACAGGACAACTTATCCCAGCTGCTCCCTTATTCATTAGGGTTTGCCACAGTGTGTGCCTTCATATATATTTGATTTGGCAGATTTTTAGGTTGGATGCCCTTCCTGATGAATGTCCAAAGGGATTTTGGCCTCCTCCCAGGATCGAACAAGAGATCATTTGCTTGTTAGGCAAGATTAGATCTCTTTCTTACTATTTCTTGTCCCTTGACAAGAAATAGTCAAGGGACAATAAATAGAAACGAGAGTTTCAATTAAATGAGCATACGTTACAAAAACCAACATTTTTATACACCATGTAGTTGTATAGAAGAAAAATGGGAATTACCAGGAAAGAGGTAGAGATAAAGATTAGATTTTGGATGGTGGAGGTGATATAGGTGTAAAGGAATGTAGTGGGAGAGGAAAGTCCAATGACAGGGATGATTTGAGCAAGGAACACCAGATTGCACAGAGAAGGGAGAAGGTCAGGGGGAGCAAGCAAAGCACTGTAATGTAGGATAATGAGATGAGCGTCCAAAACTAAAGCCGACGACTCTGCAGGCATAAATGGCAATAGCCACCCTGTGGACAAGCAAATGGGTGGAGGGAGGGGAAAGAGATAAAGAGATGCAGAATGACAGCAATGGAACATCAAATGAAGCTGAGGGTGGTGGAGACAGAAGAGGGGCAGAGATAATGATGGTAAGGGCAGAAAAGCAAGGAAGAGAAGAAGAAAATAGAGGAAGGGAAAAAGTTTAGGAAACGGGAGATGGTTGGTTTTGGGGGGCAAAGGATAAATCTAACACACAGGCAAAAAGAAGGAAGAAGGCAGATGAGATGATATGGAGAGAGATCACAAATGAAGAAAAAATGCTGGAATGTAGGCAGAAATAAGATGGCAAGAAAAACAATAGACAAAAGAAGCGTGGAGGGGACAGAAACTTGAGAATGGATAGGAGACAAGTAACGAATGTGCTTACATGCTGTTTATTTTGTATCTGCAAACAAGACTCATTAGTTGAAACCTCATAAGACATTCTCTCTCTCCTTCCCCCGTCCCTGCAAGATTCCTCCTTCACTCAGTTTTTTCACATTTCTTCATCATTACCCCAGTCTTCACCTCTTTCCTGCTCACTCTCTGTTTGCACACTGATGTAGAGCTAAGCTGCCTCTTGTCCAGGCTCTGCAGACTCCAGTGTTTATAGGCTGCCTGTTTGACCTTATTTAACCCATCAAACAAATTGGGGGCATCTCTCTCTCTGTGAATGGCTGTTGTTTCTACGCTGCCCAGCAGGAGGGGCGTTGGTTATGCTGGCGGTCAACAGGAGAAGGGAGGGTTTGTTTGGCTTTGTAGGAATGAGCTGACCTGATCTTAGTACTTGGCACTGGGATGCACAAATGCAGCAAACTTGAAATCAGGTGAATCTAAGATTCAAATTTAAAATAAAAAACACTCATTAACAAAAATCTCTTTTCATAGTGTTGCAGAGGATGTGGTAAAATAGAAAAAGAGCTTATTAGGATAATCTCATTTAATATAAGTAATACATTAGTTATGCTTGCTGTTAAGAGGTAAAGTATGCTACTCTTGTACAAAAATCAAAATGGCAGATTTAGTTTTAAACAAAAACTACACAGTTATAAGTTCAAAACAGTGTGTTTTGCACTTAATGTTAGGAGGAGTCAATTTTTCATCTTGCAACTGTTGATGAGTGCTGTTACTTTGTCTGGTTTTTAACGTGAGAGATTTAATTGTGATTTTGAGTGCACTGTTCAAATTGTGACATACTGAATGAACAGTTCTGAGATGAGCCTCAGTGACGTCGCTCAGTCCCATTAGGTGGCAGGCAGGCAGGCCTAGAGCCTGGTTAGCAACCATTTTGGCAACTGTTGGTTGCTAGGGAAAAATGGATAGTCATAGTCACTGTTGTGAATTTGATCACAAAGAGGTGTGCAGTGCTGCACTGAAAACCTGTTTGTGGTTGCTTTAGGTTGGTAGATTACTGTGGTTACAGGTAGATTTAATAGAGGACACCAACTTGACTGCAAACCACGCCATGAGACTGTGAAATGCAATGCACATCAGAAAAGCAGAATTTTCACCTAAAAGTCAAAGCTTCACTTTTTGAAATGTGTTCGTTGCAACTGTAAGGTCACGTCTTGACCAAATTTCAAGTAATGAGTGTTTGCAAACAAATCACCATTTTCCATGAAAAATACAGGCAACCGCTGCAATTTGTTTGTGACCAAAGCAATTACAATGAGGTTTTTAGTGCAGCACACTCTTTGCAGGCGATTTTACCCAGCATCAGCGTCTTTTTACAACCAGAGGAGTCGCCCTCTGCTGGTCATTACAAAAACAGCCAAGTTTGAGGCACTTCTGCACCAGCTTTACTTCTCAAACCAAGTAGCTGTAGCCATCTTTCATTTATGGACTATGATCTAACTCTGCAAGTAGCATGTTGGAATAAGATCAGGA
The DNA here is from genome assembly GCA_015108175.1 of Pelvicachromis taeniatus. Lineage (NCBI taxonomy): Eukaryota > Metazoa > Chordata > Actinopteri > Cichliformes > Cichlidae > Pelvicachromis > Pelvicachromis taeniatus. The sequence continues at coordinate 3,459 of VURO01047669.1, forward strand.
AGAAGAAGAGCTCACCCTCAATGAATGCCACATAGTTGTCATTATTATTGGACAACACATGTGTGGACATTATTAGGGCTCAAAATGCATTTTGAACAAAATCACATGGAATACATGTTTATATGAAGAGAAACAGAAAAACACTAAAAAAAAAAAGGTTGATTTAAAATACAACTGCTATATATATTTTTTGCAGATATACTGGATTCAAATGAAGTAACATCAATATTGACGTTCTGTACCATAAGAGAGCGATGCATATCGAGGCCACCACAGCTGTTTCTAGCAGCAGTTGTCTGGCTTCCCCCAAGAATCCTTTTCTCCGTTGCAGATATTGCTGTGATGACATGCTCAGTAAACTGGCTGCTGTTGTGCCAGCAGGCAGGCACCCACACTTTGATGGGAGGGGAAGGAAACCAAGATGGTGTAACAAACAGGAGAGAAATTTAAATTTGAATACAGCTTTATGCATTTCGCTCTGCAAACAAAACTTGCAAATCAGTGAGGGGAAAAAAGCGCAACCTCAAACAGCAGAGGGAAGCTGGAAGGAGAACAAGGTTAGCCCAAATGAGATTAAGCCAGAGAGCTGTGGAGACACGAGAGAAGTGGGTGCAAAGAGGGGTAGAGGACAGGAAAAGAGTGAGAGATTTTGCTAGTGGAGATGACAAGCTGAAAGATGTGGGGAAATGGACCATGCTGTGAAGACAGGAAAAGAAAGCGGATGGAGGCTAAAAGAATTAAGTTAATGAGGGAAAGAAGAGAAGGATGTAGAGTGGGAAATGGGGGAGAAAGATATGTCTGTATGAATTAATAGTGAAGACTCACAGGTGTACAGTTCATATGAAAGTTGTGCTTCAGTTTCATAAGAAGCTTACCTGAAATTTTGCTTTATTTAAACACCACATAACCATAACATGCAGTTATAGCTATTTATGGCTGCCTGACTTTTTGACTTTCACTCAGTGTTTTCCTGTATAGGAAAAACAAGTTAGCTTTGTTCTATTTTTAGCTGTCCTCGAGGAAAATATGGAAACATTTGACAAAGAATTGCCTGAGCTAAATACTAATAAATACAGTGGAGATGATTTAAACGCGTCAGGTGGGATGACACACCAGAACAAGGCAGAGTAACTCATCAGTCATAACTTCTTTTTAAAGCCATTAGCGCAGAATTTCAGTTAATGCTCAATGGACAATGTGTCACATTTGACGGCAGTCTGTTTGATACACTGCGATGGCAACAAATGAAGTTGTCACAGAGCCAGTTTGATGATAGCCTTTGAGTTTTTCTCCGCAGCAGCTCATCTTTGTGCCTCCTTGCCTTTGATCCTGGCCCATCGGGTGCAAAACAATATAAACAAATGGATCAAGTGATGGCAAAGTGGCAAGACAAAGTATGGAAATTACACTGTAACCATATACACACACCCCTGTGTGTGTGTGAGTTAATCCTGTCTCTCCTGCTGGCCCCCAGGCCTATTCTTACCAAGCAGGCACATTCAGCACATTTCACAGTCTACTCCTTAATCCCTTTAGGAGGCTCCATTACATGTCAACTGTGGCCCACTGCTTACACCAGAGACCGTGTGCATCTTCCTGCATATAGTGAGTGTGTGTCTGTACACAACACTTTGTATGTACGAGCAGTTTCTTTATTGCAGTATGAGAAATGTTGATCTTATTAAGTCATTTAGGCAAGCACTTAATTGTACAGTAGCTCTTTTCACAGAGCGACTTTTGGGGAATGAGCCTTTGTTTAATATAATTAATCATACCTGTACCTACTGAATTATACAAATTAGTTTTATTTTACTTTGTTATAATAGCATTCTTATTGTTAGTGATGTGTAGTTATTCTTTTACAGACTTTCTTCTTCAAAATGCTTGGACATAAAGTTAAGACCCTTCTTCATCGAATGCTTATGTTGAAAGAGCAAAGATTGTTCCACCAGCAGCTACCTAACTTAGCTTTTCTCTTTGCAGTGGATAATAAAGTCTAGCATTGTTTTATTATTCTCCCTGTTACAGAAGGGCTACTGTCATTAATCTGAACTGCTTAACCACTTTATGGTCAGTGAATACAGCCTATCCCAGTGATTATAGGGCAAGGGACAGGGTTAGAGGTGGACAGGTCGCCATATCCACACTTATGGCCAGCTCAGAGTCACCAATTAACCTAAGAAGCATGTCTCCAAGCTGTGTGAGGTAACCAGAGCACCCAAGCTCCTACAGGGAGTACATGGAAATTCTGCACAGAAAGGCTCCTGCCAAGCAGGAGGTTCCAGTTAAGGTTTTGGTTTTTTTTGTTTTTTGTTTTGTTTTTTTTGTTTTAAATGGCTTAGCTGTTGGTTCTAGATGTTATTCTGCCACCTGTCGATGACAGCTGCATTTTGTTTTATTGCAAGTATAAAAGTTAAAACTATACATTGTGTATGTGTTTATGATTTTTGTGTGTATCTTTTATATTTTCTACTTTTTGTACTTTGTACTCTGATATGTTGTATCAGAGTGCTTTGCAGTGATGCTAGTCTCTTCCAGCTGCCTGCAGCTTTCAACTGATATCCTCATGTGTAATAACTGGATCACTGGCAGAGTTCAGGACGTGTTTAAGTGGTGGAAGCGGCTTTCCAAGTCCCTAGGATATAACATAGATGCCCCATTTGGCAGATAGTTTCATTCAAATGGGCATACAGGACCATTGCACACATGCTTAGCACAGCTGGTCCCAGTAAGAATGAAACCTCTCCTCCCAACAGCATTAATGTCTATCACGAGGACCACAAAACCAGCTGGTGTCCCCCTATAAACCTCCAGCCTTTCCTGCCATACTGTGAACCTGCTCTCTGTGAATTTGACCCACTGAAACAAACATTCACACATCCTCAGGCCACTACTAACTGTTTTTTGAACACACAGTGTCAGCAAGCATTTTTAAGAATCCCCTGGATTTATTAGCTAACTATATAATGGCATCACTGTCTCCACATTGTCCCATATCTTTGCTGTGCTACAATGCCTTGTTACTTAGCAACTACCATACATCAGTGATAAGTTCAAATTAGCATAGTGCCATTACAGCTTTTTATTCAGGTACTGCATGTATTTGTCAAACTATATGTGCCAGACCCAAATTCACTGCCTGTCCTTGGCAGCCCCCCCCTCCCCCCCCCTAGATTGTGTCTTTCACATCTGTATGCGTGTGTGTGTGTGTGTGTGTGTGTGTGTGTGTGTGTGTGTGTGTGTGTGTGTGTGTGTGTGTGTGTGTGTGTGTTCGTTCATTGGGTGAGTACATCCTTCAGTGATCGATTTTTGAGGCATTCTGTAATGCATTTTAAAAGGCCGAACCCTAAAGCTGTCAGCCCTGAGGGAGAATGACAGAAACAAGTTGGGAAACGCCAGACAACACACTGTCTGGGTTCATCCTCCCCAAGGATTTTTACCTCACAGCTCTCAATATCCTAATCTTGTCTCCTTGCTACAGTAAATATGATGTCAACGGAATAGATGCACATAGGTCTTCTGGGTACTCTGCTGCAGTGAGGACGCAGGGTTCGCTGGGGCTCTTTTGTTGACGATGTAACAGTGGTACATTTCACAATTAAGTAATCATTGGGAGAATAGTACAGAATATCAAAGTCGAGGTTGAATAATTTTCAGTCAACACGAAAGAATACAGAATGAGGACGTGCTCTTGGAGCTACTTAATCCAAATCTCTCAGCAGCCTGTTTGAGGGCAGCCTGGGTTTTAATGTTGAGGCTTTTTGTTCTGTTGTTCTGTTGAAGTGGACTTGTTATTATGCTCTCTAGTTTTTAGTTAGTTAGTGCTAGTTTTTACTGTGCAAAGGTCTAGAGAGACACATCTCATTGGTTTGTATTTTGCTAGGAAAATGGCAATTATGTGTGAATAAATAAAACATGCAAGCATAAATGGAAATATAGTATATAAGGCAGAAGCAAGCTTGAAAGTCATGCAGTATTTAGTAGGATCATTTTTACTAACTCTGGGAGAACCTAGGTTAAAAATATGGAGCTGGGAAAGACCAAAAGAGGTAATCTGTTGGTGCAGTAACAAATGTCCTTATATTATGTCATAAATAGATAATCAAACTACATTTGTCATACTTTTCTACAAAATAGTCATACTTTGACAAAGTTTGATTTAAATCAGGCTTAAAACAAGTAAAATAGCTCAAACATCACATGTATTAAGTGTAACAATGCTTCAGTCTGACAAATGTACACAGATTTATTAAGCAGAAACACATCATCTATCTCTGATTTCTCTTTGGTACTGTCTGTTAGAAAGGTAAACCTATCTGGGTTCTGGCTGCTTTTCCTTAACTGCTTTTTTTCCCGTAGCTCTGCGTGTAAATGAAGGCAGCGGAGGGAAATGATTATCATAAAGAGTCCAATTTTATCTTTGAACGCGGCTGACTGTTTCCCCGGTGGATCGTTTGGCTCCTGTTCCTGCTTGATGGCATCAGCAGCAAGATTGCCAATAAAAGTTTGTCAAGGGCCTCGGTGCACCCAGCCGACAGGCCACGGATAGATGGAACGGTTTATGACGACTCAGTACATGCATAGTGCAACTTTCACAACCTGACAAAAAAAGTCAGTCAGGTGCAGAAGGTAAAGTCAAATCTCTCCACAGGAATTTCTAATATAGGCGTGCCATTGTCACTGCGTGAAGAAACAGCTTTTCAGCTCCACATACGCCCACAGATCTATAAGTGATTCCCAGCAGTTAATGGCTGTTTACACACCGTGCATGGTAAAACAACACTGCCATCCTTTTTTGCTATTGTCATAGGTTTCCTAAAGTGTACAGCACTCCTGTTTCAAATGATAGTTTTATTTTGGGGTTTTAAAATAAACCAGTATATCTATTAAAATATGAATGAGTGTGAAGAAGAGGCATAGAATAGCAAAGTAATGGTCAGTTGCCCTTAATAGTCTTTATTGTTGTGGAAGGTAAAATTCACATTTACAGTGTGCAGTGTCTCTGAAGAAAGCATTCAAACACACAGAATTAATATGGTTCAGATTCTCACTCCCCTGTAAGTACTTAAGTTGCTACTTGTACTGTGAAACAGTCTTACATCCGGAGACATTTATAAGTGTTGCTCAGCTGGGTCTCAATTTACTCAATAAAATCCCACTAGTACTGGTGGGACAGCATCTGTCCTCAGATGTGATAGTCTTGTCCTGGGTGTGGTCCCCTCTATACCAACCTCCTTATTCATCATTCTTTTTCTCTCTGCCTCTTTCATCCCTTCTCAGCCTTCAGAGTAAAATTTCTTCATTCCCTTTCATGCAGTTCATATCTTGTTCATATGCAGGCCTATCTTTGCATCGGCTTGACAGCATCATTCGCGCTCTCCCTCCCCTTGTCTCTGTCTATTTGTTTCATGTTTAACTCCACAGTTTGACCTCCAAGTCTTCTGTACAGTGTCCCCCTGGCTGCTTAAGTATTCTGCAAACACCAGCATGTGTTATTGCTCCCTCTTACTTTGTGAGACAGCAGGAATTTTCCATAGATCTGGTCTCTCTATAAAACTGTTCAGCCCTGACAGATTGTGTTGATGAATCAGCCTCCGTCTGCCCTGTGTTGAACCACTTCTCTCTGTGGCACTGCTGTCTACTAGTTATATAAAGCCCTCTTTGGGCATTTGTCCCACAACTGTCCTCCATGAGTGAAATAGTTGTTGTTATTGTTATATACCGCATTTTTCGCTGTATAAGACACACTTTTTCTTCCCCAAAACTGGGGGGGGGAAAGTTGGTGCATCTTATACGACAAATACACATTTTGCCTGCATTAAAACTGCTCCTTACTTTGGGTGGTGCTTGCTCGCAGTCCTCTCTTTATGCTGTGTGTGCTGCAGGCTGGATTTGTGGCATGTACTGCGGCGTGCCTCCTCATGTCTCCCCGGGCAGTCTCACTTCTTGCTGGTCAGTGTGGGCACAATTTCGCCACTTTTGTGCATATCTCCCGGGCACTGTATCAATCTATGCTGCCCTGAAATGTCTGCACATCTGCCCCTCCTGCTCCAGACATTCCGCCTCCTCCAGCCAATGTTTACTGTGGCCGTTTCTCAATATGCGTACTTGTGTGTACTTGCGTTCTCGCGGACTCGTTATACGTCATCAGTCGGAGACCAAGTACTGTCCCAATTCAAAGTACACATCAAGCCGAGAACGCGAAGGAGTACGGACTTGCCGAGAACGTGAGTCCGGACTCGCGTACTTAGAATTGAGAAACGGCACGTGTGCTGTCCGTGCTCTGCTTCGCCCCGCTCTGCTCCTACTTGATTGGATGCCCATGATTGATGGGCAGAAGAATTGATCCGCCAATGCTTCGCCCCCGAATCACGGGGAGAAGACACACCGCCCTCCCTACAGCATACTGTTGCTTCTGGATAGATCACAGGCAGCGTGTATGGTGTGTGTTGTAATGTTCGGACCCTTATTTTGAAATCACCGGAAGCACACGGAAGGCTGTATGTGTGAGTGCCAGTTAACAGCTGAGAGCTACATGTATATACTGATTCTGAGGCACTGAAAGAAAAAAACTATACGACAAGTCCGAGGCGATTCTTTTATAAGTATAGAAGCCACAACATGTGTGAGAAAGTGTTCTACAATATTTGGTTTTGAATCTTTTTTTTTTCTAGATTTTCCTCCTTTAAAATGGGGTGCGTCTTATATTCCGGAGGGTCTTATAGGGCAAAAATACGGTATCTTTATTTTGAACATGTTAAAAAACAACAACAAAAAAACAACAGAGAAATAAAAAGAGACAAACAAACAAAGCAAAACAAGGAAAACAAAGCAACCACAACTACAAAAAACTTTCATGTTCAAAAAGGAGCAGAAAAGAAGCATAAGCTTATTTGGCCCCACCCCCTTTCCATTACCTAGTAATTAATAGAGTACATCTTTTCTTCCTGATTATGCCCTTATAATCAGAGATACATTATTACAACTACATTATATGTTACATGTATTTTGTTTTCTTAATTTTTAATGTCATTTTTTCAAATAATTATATACACACACATATAAGTTTGAAATAAAATTTTATCTCTTTTTTTTTCATTTTATATTTAAATATGTATATAGACATATACATATATTTAATGACCCCAGTAACATGTCAAAGGATACACAACCTACAAATATATATACCCATACAAACATACTCATGCACCTGCAAACATATATAAACACATCGTCAATATGAAAATATTGGACGAGAACACCCTGTCAAAGCTCTATCTCCTCCCTGTACTCTGCAAAAACCGTACCCTTGAACCGCTTTTTAAACTGACTCATGCTCGGACATTGCTTCATTTCTTTACTTTGTCTGTTTCACAGCTTCACTCCACAAACAGAGATGCAAACACTTTTTAGTGTTGTGGGTTCACAAAAACCCTAACCCTAACCCTACCCCCTAACCCTAACCCTACCCCTCTCATCTCTGCTTTTTGCAGATGATGTGGTTCTGTTGGCTTCATCGAGTGATGGCCTCCAGCTCGCCTTGGAACGGTTCGCAGCCGAGTGTGAAGCAGTGGGAATGAGAATCAGCACCTCCAAATCCGAGGGCATGGTCCTCAGCCGGAAAAGGGTGGAGTGCCCTCAGGGACAAGTCCTGTCCCCCACATACTGCTCCCCGGGCGCTGGATTGGTGGCTGCCCACTGCTTCGCTTCACTGAGTGAATGGGTTAAATGCAGAGACTAATTTCCTACAGGATCAATAAAGTATACATTATTATTATTATTATTGGGCTGCTGCCCTCGCAACCCGGCCCCGGATAAGCGGCAGAAGATGGATGGATGGATGGATGGATGGATGGATGGATGGATGGATGGATGGATGGATGGGTTCACGTGGGTTCTTCTTTAAAAGCCTTTTTGATATCATGTTTGACTGTACTTCATATTTAATGATGTCTGTTATTATAATTCACATCTGGTTTTGTCTATACTTAGGGATTAGGCTACAAAGCTGTACAAGATAATATTCTTGTTTAGTAGAGCAACATGGCTAGTTGTTGATGAGAGCTGTAAATGCTTTTTAAAGAGCAAAGTTACTACACCAAGCTGCTACACAAGCAGCCACATTAAACATATTAACATTAATAACATATTAAGAACAATGATTTTATGTCAAGGTGGCTTCAATTTCTCACTGTAGCTATAAATGAATGCAAAATGGTACATTGCGATGGTCATTTGATATGAGTCTAGGTGTCATCGTACAGAGCCAGGAATAATTTGAGCAGCCATCATTAGAACAGTACACCGGCCACTTTGTTAGGTACATCTGTTGATCAGCTCATTAAGAATCGCCAATCACATGGCAGCAACCCAATGGCATGAGGCATTGGAGCAGGGCTGAGACAAACTGCTGAAGTTCAACTGAGCATCAGACTGGTGAGAAAAAGGTGATTTAAGTGACTGTGAATGTGTCATGATTGTGACAGACGGGCTGGTCTGAGTGTTCCAGAAACTGCTGCTCTGCTGGGATTCTCCCACACACAACCATCTCTGGAGTTTGCAGAGAATGGTTCAAAAAAGAGAAGATAAAAAGTGAATGAAAGTTCACGAAGACAAAATACCGAGTTGATGTTTGAGGACAAAGAAAAATGGCCAAATTCACACATGTTCTCCAATAAAACAATAAAATATTTCAAAAGCATTGGCTGGTCTGGTGAGTGTTGAGTTCTGCTTCAACATTTGGATGGTAGGGTCAGAACCTTAGTTAAACAACAAGAAGGCATGGATCCATACATCCTTGTATCAAGAGCTCAGGCTGGAGGTGGTGGTATAATGCTGTGAGGAATATTTTCTTGGCACACTTTCAGTTATATCTCTCGGCTGGCCTGGGAACGCCTTGGTGTTCCCTAGACAAGCTGGAGGAGGTGGCTGGAGAGAGGGAGGTCCGGGCTTCCCTGCTTGGGCTGCTGCCCCCGTGACCCAGCCCCGGATAAGCACAAGAAGATGGATGGACTTTTGGCCCATTAGGTCCTATTTTTGATGACTTGCGCTTGATGTCAAGTGAGCATATATGACAGAAAACATGAAAAAGAATAACAAATCTATTTGAAGTGGTTGTACCATTTTATGACGGAGTTGTTGAGTGTCAGTGTGTGCGTGCGTGCGTGCATGCGAGCGTACATGTGTGTGTGCATGTGTGTGTGTGTGTGCGCGTGTGTGCGTGCGTGCGTGCATGCGAGCGTACATGTGTGTGTGCGTGTGTGCGCGTGTTGTGGGGAAGGGAGTGCTTTCGAAATGCCATTGGTAAAGAGTTTTTGTTCTAAAACTCTGCAAAGTGGGAAGTGTCTTGTGAAATCCAAAAATTGCAACATGTACTCAGTGGTGGTGGTAATGATCAACAAACTCCCACAGATGTACAGTATTTCAGTATGGTCATTTTGTGCTGTGTGTCAGCACAAATCTTACTTATTGCTTTCCCGAGAACACAAACCATCTCACCAACTGCAGCAGTTCCTCACCAGAACTGTACACAGAATAGTATCCTGATGTAGCAGAAGCACCATAATATCATATAAATAACACTAAAAGAGTGTGGCAGATGGTGGGTGAGCTTGTCGCACAACTGGGTCAGCACATTGGAGAATGGACCAGGCTGCACAGTTTTTGCACAAGCAGAATGAGACACGGTGTGGCTGAAATAGATGGCTGTAGCTGAACTTGCACAATAAGGGCTGAAGGAGTCTAAAACAAAACCGAGCAAAGTAGCACAACAGTAAAAAAGCTCAGAAAGTTTGACAAAATTATTGTCCTTATTCAGCACTGGAAAGGTGTTTTATAATGTGTCCCCCTGGTCTTTCAGTTATTTTACTCAACTGAATTAGCTGCAGTTTATCCTGCTGTTGTGACCATGACTGTGACAAGTATCCTGAGTGCATAATGGGTAGAGAGCAAATTATATGCGTCTGTGTGTGTCTTCGGGAGTCAGGGAGTGTTGCTTTTTGTTTGTTGTCTGTGTGACTGGCAGTCAGGCAGCATGAGAGTTGACAGTTAATCAGTGCGTCACTTCCTAATGGGCTTAAATGTGCACACAAATGCACACACACACGCACACACAAACACAGCAAGGAGCATAATTGCCTGTGATTGCATTTGGATATCCATCCACACTCATGCTGATTAGCGACGTGACGTTAACAGAGAAAGAACTGCAGAGCAAACAAGGGAGGTAGAGGCAGAAAGAGTGCGCGAAGAAGACTTATTAGCTCGCACAGTTGTCTGCATATTGCTATTAATGAGAAATTTTAAGCAATTAAAGTGAGCCTGAATTCTATTTGCTCATGGTAAATTAACACAGTTGCCATCAGTTTTGCAGCCTCAAGCTACTTCAGCACTCTATTTATAGCATCTTTATTTCATAGACAGACGGAGAGACAGACAGAAGGAAGGATTAGGTGTTTCCAGAAGCATATATTGACATGATGAAATGCACAAAGGTAAAAACAATACCAGGTACTTTTTTCAGTCTGGTAAATATGAAATGGTGATGCAGTACGTAAAGATAATTCATATGGAGAGTTATGAACAGTCTATACAGAAATACAAAAAAACAAACCTGGGGCAGGAACATAAAGTGATCTTTTGACCCTTTTGCTGCTGGCACTTAACTGAGCTACACACCTCTAACAGTCTGCTAAGTGACGTATCAACACGGCTTCTGGGTCTAAGTTCCTACTGTGTTCATTGGGGCTGCTGACGTTTCAACATGTTGGAATGCTTCATATCTTATTTGGGTTTTTTTTAATATAAACAAGCCCCTAAAAATAATCAGTGGTCACTGTAGGCTTTTCTGGCTTTTCATTAATTGTATTCATGTGCAGCACATTTTTACAGAGCTCACAGTTTGCCAGACAGGTTAACAGAGACTAACCTCGTGCTGTGGATGAAACATGTCCACAGCAAAAAGTTAGCACTCATCCTACATCTTTACCGTGTTAGCATGTTCATAGCTTGATAATTAGCCACCAGGTAGCACACCATTATATGCCAGCTAGCCTAACTTCAATAACCCTACAAACATCACTGCTGATTAGTTTTTTCTGTTTTCATTTATATGCACAGTGATAGCAGACCTGTGCAGTCAGTTTTTTAGAAATCCATCAACCAGAACATGGCATATCATCTTGGATGGATACTAGCAAGCTTATTTACAGCTAACATCAAACTCAGTAAAACGGTAAATCCATTTTGTGAACGAATGGCTGGATGTAAAATTTTATAGTAACACCTGGAAGATTTTGTTAAAGAATCTGAGCAGTTTTAAACGCCCAGTGAAGCGGTACTGTTGATGTTTGACTTTGAAAACCCAAAAAGAGTTTGGACCCGGAAATGGCTAATGGTGTCAGACTTAACACATGGAAAGTTTTGATTGTATACCACACTGGGGAGTGTGTTAAACGCACTAACCAGCCAAAAACATGCTAGCGCAAGAGCTTGCCAGTCTCATTGTTTTCTGTACAAGTTTATTCACCATGGGCATTTTGTTTTAAAGATTATAAAAAGAAAAAAATACTAGGTTACCGTTCCCTTCTCAACTCCTGCAATCAGGTTGGCAAGTATGTTTTTGTAGCCAACAGGTAAGTGTATTTAAAATAAATATTCTACCATGTGTTTCTCTTGTTTTATTAGTGGTAAACCATTTCTCTTTTTTAGGGTGCCTTGATAATATACTATTCTTCCTACACAGTCTTTATGATTTTTCTGTTTTCTCAAAGGTCACAGCTTTCTTCCAGCTTTACTACTGTAGCTGGTATTGTTTTCACTTTGTCTCTCTCTGCCTACCATGTGTGTGTGTGTGTGTGTATGGTCTTGCAGTCACCTATGTAGCTACAACAACACATTAAAGCAATATCGAGTTACTGTCTGCTTTTTGAACCCTGTACAGAAAATACACTAAGGAAACTATCGATTGGCTAGCCATAGCCTGTTTCTGACTGGCTAGTGTGCTAACAGTTAACTTCCCAAACATTATTTGTCCTCAACTGCAGCCCTCGCTACAAGGCTTCAATCTCCCTCGGGAAGTAACTTCAACACAAGAACTATTCACCTGAAGTTCAGCGACACAGGTTTTCTATTGCTAAGCACAAGCACAGTGAGCAATTTTCCCAGTATTGGCAGAATTGTGATTTGTTTTTTAAGGCTGCATTTCACTATGTCAGTCGTCAAAATACTGTTGACGGGTACATCAACAATTACTCTTGCAGGCAATCAAGCTCCCATATTCACCCAAATTAAAATGGCAAGCAGGTCCTTGTCGGTTTGACTTGAATGTGAGAGGCATACATTGGAATGTATCATCACGGCTGATTTACAGCAAATTATTATTAATAAGCAGATCCTGCACATGGCATCTTTATCAAAAGATAAACAGTTTTCAACACAGTCCCTCTCAGTCGATCACATGAAAAGACTGAAGATGTCGCGCTCTTTTTGCATGCAGATGGGAAGAGAGGAGGGGACTGAATGGCTGAGAGGGAGGGAGGGTAGAGAGGAAATAGGAGAAAATGGAAGCGGGAGACAGATGAGAGTGGGGTGGAGAGTAGGAAGGGAAACAGCAAAGATGAGGAGATGACGGCGAGAGAGCAGAGAGGGAATGACAGGCTTAATGCGTCTGCATGAGTGACAGCCATGTATGGGTATTGACAGTGTGATTAGGGAGCAGAGAAGATGGGACTTAAATGGCTTGTTAACTGGGGCCCTAAATACTGGCAGCACAATGGAAACGAAGAGGGAAATGGAAATGGAGAAAGAGAGGGAGGCAGTGCTGCAGTGCAAGTTAACACTTTGCAAAGACTGGCTCAAAGCTTAGATCACACAGATTAAAAGAAACAAGCTTATAGTTCAAAATGTGCCATTTGGAGGTGTGAGTCCCAGAAAAGAGTTCACTATTGCTTATGTCTGTTTTACTATAGAACTGCTTTTAGCTATTTGTTTTCTACCAATACTATACCCAATCACTGCCAAAACTCAATTGATTTCTTTGTTTCTAAATCTCAAAAACAACTAAGGCAAGCCAACACCAGATGAAGTCAATAAGACTTATCAGGTTAATATGATACAGTGGTGCCCTGGGAAACCTTAGATTCTAGTATTCAATATTTATTCGCCCACTGCACCAGCACATCCTAGCAACACAACACAACCTCACCCCAAAAACTGCTCAGGAACAGCTTAAGAAAGCGGAAAATATATTGAGACGTCCACTAATCTTCCAAGATCCCATTGTGATCTAGAATAAGTCCATTATGCACAGGCCTGTACCCAAAAATAAGGAGATTCAAAGGATCCATTACCAGGTGACACCACATGACATCCATAAAGTTCCTGTGTCAAAGCCCCAGTGAATCAGTCCTGTTGTTTTGATGGTACAACATAGACCTAAGAAATATTAGGCAAGTAGTGACCATAGGGAGTGGAGACTACTCCACTTGGCCCTTCCCAAATATATCAACAATTGTCAGCAGCCAAGTCTCAGTTATTAAAAATTTCTACCAACAGTAGGCAGTAAGCCTACTGCACAACAATAAAGGATTACAGAAAGTGCTGACTGGCCTAAAACAAGAAGTACAAATGTGGAAAAATCCAAATATTGCTGGACTAAAACGTGCAAAACCACTAGCATGTTCTTCTAATCGTTTGTTGACAGTAGAAGCATGAGGATGATTCTGCTTTGGCCAAGACATTGTGTTCCTTAATTTTTTTTTACTAATATTCAGTAATTGTTGGCCAACAGTGAACAAAAAACACACGAGACTGGCAAATTTTCGTTTTCTTCACTTACATTTATTTTTTATTGATCACAGGATTAATGTGATTATGGATTAATAAAGTTTTTGGCAATTTTGGGCGATTTTTTTTTAGCTGCATCTCAAACTTGTTTCTGGCAATATGGAGTTTTTTTCTCAGCACTCCCGACCAGTCTTTGGCAGTGCTGTCGCTGCGCTCCATGCTAATAGAAAGTGGCTTCATGCCCGTTTTGGCACCATGTCGCATTTAGACAGAGCAGTGGACACTTTCTCAACTCCAAATTCTTGCTGCAGGACATTTTCTGGCAGAGAGAATTAACTGTCCTAGCCAGACATACACACACATGGGCGCACAGACCGACAACCACATACACACAGAGTTACATGGGTACATAAAATGTGTGAGCAGAAAGGACAAATGAGACACAGACTTAGTGGTGGGTGGGTGGTTTAGGTGTGAACATGTAAATGACTGGCGTATGGGCAAGAATAACCAGCCAGCATGTCCCTCTGTTTTCTTTCTCTCACTTCTATGAATAAAAGATGGACAAGGCGACTTTATGCCCATGCAGATTGATTTAGTGAAATTACATATAAGAGATGATGTTCCTAATTTAGACCTTTTAGTTCCTTCAGTAAGTCTGAGTCACATAGTGATAAACTTTAACCATCGCAGCCTCTCATCCATTTTCTGCATACGCTTTCAGTCTCACTGATGCCTTCATTTTATTCTTCTTGCTAAGGTTGTTCATTCATTTTGTTACTTTATGGATGTGACCCTTTCACTGTTACACTTACAGTAATATATTTGCTGTTTTAGTTCACCATTGATCTGTATTTTCTGCTCTAAATGTCAAAGCTATTTTTAGCTCAAACACTCTCCCGTGGCCAGTGGTACAAATAAAGGGACATTTTAACTAAACCAAGTGTCAGGAAAAGGCACTCCAGGCTCGAGCTCACCTTTTAAGGTTTACTTAAGCTTCCATCATTATCGTAACAGATAAATGGACATGTTTAACACGTAAGGTTAAATCTAAATAACAGGAGAATTATACTGTAGGGAAGCTTCTATAGTTTTCTCTCTTTACACATTAAAGTAAGCCAGAATCTGTAAGACTTGCTAATGTCATTATGAACACTGTGCCAAGGCAATTTATTACAGGGGCAACAATCAGTCACTGGGTTTACGACACTTTCAGCTGGGCTTTGTTGATGTTCATCAACTCAAATCAAAATGACATAGCCTTTTAATTGAAACATTCCTTATCTTCAGCAGTTTACCACTTTGTGACTCAGACTGCAACTTAACGTTTATTTCTGGTTATTCATTAATGTTCGTTTTAATTAAGTGCAGACAACCATACAAGCCTCATGCACATGCTGTTTTAGTTTTAAAGGCCATTCAGGTACTGGCATAACACTTTACCCCAGACAAACCCACAGAGATACATCAAAGCTTGTGCTTTTGCACTAATGAGGCAAATGTATACAATTAAGTACAGCGGTTTTTGTTTTTAACTACCTCTGACGGCACACACACACACACAGATAGATAGATAGATAGATAGATAGATAGATAGATAGATAGATAGATAGATAGATAGATAGATAGATAGATAGATAGATAGATAGATATCTTCCAATAGTAGCCCCCGCGTCTATTCAAAAAATTATTCGGCCGGCCGGCTTTTAAAAGAGACCGGCGGTTGTTGGAGACCAGCTCTTATTCCCTTCTCAGATGGAATTGTCACAGAAGTGAGGGGAAAAGAGGCGCGGTTGTTAGACTGAGCTGAAGTTGCAGAGGTGTAACTTAGTTGCCCAAATGCGATGCGAATGCACATCAAGTGAGCTTGGTGTGTTTGTTCTAAGAGTAGTAACCCTTAACCCAGCCATGAGATTTGTATCCCAAAATGGAAGTATAAGTTCATAAAATGTGACAGGAAACAGAGTTTTGTCCCAACACACAAGCGAACACACACACACCCACACACACACACAACTCCTCCTCCTGCCAGAAATCACATCTTTTGTGCAGACTAGTCAGTTGTGTGCTGGCTCTTCCAAACCATTTTTGCATTTTGCTTCATTGAAAGCTAATGAAGTGGTTTAAACATGATCTTTCACGCTTAGATGCCTCCTCTTAGATGCACAGGCCAGACAAAATATGAAGCTCATTACACGTGACAAATACCTTTTACCATATTCATATGTGGTCAAAGGATGCACTATTTTTGTGTGTGAGACTTCAATCAGTTCAGTGTCGTGAGAAAATTATGCACGTGAGGAGTTTCTGCATGCAGTGATCACAACATGCTTTTTACATAGATTACACTCAGTGGCTCTACTTTGATGTATATTTCATTTGGCGAGTGGATGTTAAAAATTTCGTGTTAGTCTCAGTTACACTGAGCTCACAGCACAGTGTGAAATTGAAAGACTCTGCTCAACAGATATCAACCAAAGATCGTCTGTGTGTAACACAAAGGCTCACGTTAATCACAATGTATATATGTTTCTGTGTTTGATGCTTGACCAAACAGTCAGCTCAACAGATGGTAGAAGCTACCGCTTGAACACTTTTGGACAGCTTGTCATCATTTTCAGAATTTTATGGGATTTCATCTGAAATTAAGCATCTGGTCTAACAGGATTTCTGAGTTCAGGGCTATATTATGAGCTGTTAAAAAATAAGGCCTCTGCACTTATAAACGATCCTGACCAGCTGTGGAAAAACAACATAAATAAAACAGTGTTTTAATCACAGGTTGTTTATAGTGTTCAGAAAAAACTGTTTTTACTGCTCCAATAATTAAGGAGATACTGTAGAATGTGATCAAGACTTTTTTAGAATTTAAAGTACTTTAACTTAGACAATAAAATGCAGGGGAATAAACATGGACAGCTTTATTAATCATAAGGAGATTATGATTATCGTCATAATCTCCTTAAAACGGCGCACAAAAAGCGAGCCATTAAAAATGTTACATTTCTTATGCGTTCAACGTATCAATTATATTTTTTCTTCGAAGAAATTTGCTGTCACAACAACTCAAGCACTTGTTTTTATCTCTCTCTAAAGTATTCAGCTTTTACAATTGGTCAATATGAAGCTAAGAATAATTTGTTGCAGTTAATTGTTTCTGGTCTCTTCATCACAATAAAATTCAAACCAGTTCAACCATTTTATTAAACAGATATTAAATCAGAAACTACAAATTTTTCATTAGCAGTGACTTAATAGAGCTCTCACATAGAAGGAGATTGATAGACATTATCAGGCTAATGAGGCTAGATTGCACTGAACTACATTTATACACAAATCCCTGCTTGGGCAGACAATCTGCACTCCCAAACTGGCATTGGTCCACCACTACTAATCTACTAATATATAAGGACTGAATGTATTTATATTTAATGGCAATTGATTAATCCATCCATTTTTAAATAATTTTTAATGTTTTCACCCCAACCGGTCGCAGCAGATGGCCCCGCCCCTCCCTGAGCCTGGTTCTGCCGGAGGTTGCTTCCTGTTAAAAGGGAGTTTTTCCTTCCCACTGTCGCCAAAGTGCTTGCTCATAGGGGGTCATATGATTGTTGGGTTTTTCACTGTATGTATTATTGTAGGGTCTACCTTACAATGTAAAGTGCCTTGAGGCAACTGTTGTTGTGATTTGGCGCTATATAAATAAAATTGAATTGAATTGAATTTGAATGCAGGGTTTGAATGCAGCTCCACCCTCCCCCTAACCCTGATATGGCTAGGTAGAACACGATGGATGGATGGATGGATGGATGGATGGATGGATGGATGGATGGATGGATGGATGGATGGATGGATGGATGGATGGATGGATGGATGGATGGATGGATGGATGGATGGACATTAAATAAACTTTAAACATATGTTGTGTATAAAAAAAAATTTAAATGAATCTAAAGTTGAGAGCAAACGTTGAAGCTAAAGTTGAAGGCTCCTGTGTTCTCAATTTGTTACTACAACAGTGAAACACTGAAAGTATACATAATACATATTTCAGTAGTACTCAGTTATGTATCACATAACTTTTCTGCACACCACCTTGCAATGCAGGACCTTGATGGATAAGATCGGTTATGATATGACATTTTTAACGCAGACGTTTGGGAGCCCTTTTCCAGAGAGGAAGGAAAGAGCAAGTGAGAAGGTAGAAGAGATATAACAGGAGATGAGGGAAAAATTTTGTGTGTGTGTGTGTGTGTGTGTGTGTGTGTGTGTGTGTGTGTGTGTGTGTGTGTGTGTGTGTGTGTGTGTGTGAGAGAGAGAGAGAGAGAGAGAGAGAGAGAGAGAGAGAGAGAGAGAGAGATTCGGGTAAAGTGCTGAAAGAAAGATACTGGAGAAGGGAAATGAAAAAGACAAACAGTCAGGGGGAAAAAGAAAAAGTTATATAAAAGTGCTTTAAAGAGCTTATCGCTCATATGATAATCATCATTCAATTTGATTGGTTGGCAGATAGAAGGTCAAGAAGGCAGCTCCTCATAATTGTGCCTCCCAGCTCGGCTTGGCTGAGTCGTTTCAGGTAGTGGGTATCGTGCGCATCTATGTGTGTTTGTGTCATCCCATACTTCTGTCTTTGTGAGGACCAATTTAAATTTTAGACCTTGAGAATATGAACGTTGTTAGAAACTAAGAACGTTTCGGCTTTTTTCAGGTTTCAGCCTTACGCTTTAATTTTAAGGTTAAGTTAAGAATTTGGTTGAGGTCAAGGTAAGGTCAACGTTAGGCAAAGGCTTCATGAAGATAGAGATGCAGACATTTCTGTGTGTGCGGTAGAAAGAAAGATGGACATGGCAAGGCAATTAGAGAGATCAGATTATGGCCAGCTCCATATTAGGTTGTAGTTGACCTTACCCTGGATCAAATAAACTGTGTTTGTGTATGGGGGAAAGTACCTTCTCTCATTGTTTAGATATTTACAGAACAAAAAGACGTTTTTATATGACTGTTAACATCTATTTTTAAATAAAAAATGTTCTTCATCACACACACAACCATACACAGCACGACATGTGGTGAAATGCTTATTGCTGTGCAATGCCCGACCATTAAACTACAATAAAGAAATTTACAGATTTAAATTTAGAAATTTACAGAAAAAAAATTGGAAATTTAGAAATTTACAGTTTTAGGTAAATCTCTTCATCAGTTTGGACTTAGAAGATAAAAGTGTGTGCTTCTTTTTTGGAAAGAAGACAGAAAAGGTCAGAGAAAGACAAGCAGAGAATGACCTGTGGGGCAGATTTAAACCCAGGCCTCTGAATTATCCTTATATAGGTAATCTGCTCAACCCAGTGAGCTAAACCAGCACCCTAAGTAAATGTTTCTTAAGCTCCTCACTATTAATAAAGTACAATGAATGAATGATATAGGCAAGGCACATTTACTAACTGCAAATGTTGTCCGGAAATACATGGAGCTTCATTTCTGTACTGAATTTTGTCCGTCTGTGGGTCACTTTCCTGAATAAGAAGTCTGTTTTTTCTTTCTTTAATATGCAGAGAAAAGGTACCGTGTGTTACTGAGAACATTGAGGTCAGTTTTCTCCAACTTTGTGTGGTCTGTGAAGTCCAACTGTCCCTGTCTCTTACAGTGATTTCTAATTTGTCTCAAAAAAACTGAAAAAAATATTAGTTGGTACTGAAGGAACATGTAGTTCCCTTGCCTTATTTGCTAAATTGAGTGATGAATTGCAGTTAATAAGCTTTCCAGTTGTAGATGTGACTGTATGACAGCAAAATAACTGTTGCTTATCTCTTGGCAGAATTAGGACTTCTCAAAGTGTCAGTTTTCCTCTTTAGTTTAACAAATGTTTGGTGGGTGTTTTTGCGCACTAGAGCTGAAAATGTTTGAAACTGCAAAGTTCAATCTGTTCAATAAAACATCAACTTTAATGAAAAATAAACAACAAACAAAATGGAAATGTAAGATACTACTTTGAGTAATTAGAAACTAAGAAGCTGACAGAATGTAGGATCAGGACCAGTTTATTTTTTATGTGGAAAAGCATCTGACTGATACTCCAACAACTCAATTTATTTCTGAGGACTTGGAAAAGAAAATGGCACTGTCTCTC
>VURO01047670.1:0-26641 GCA_015108175.1 Pelvicachromis taeniatus
CAGTAGATTCCAAATTGCATTCAAATTAGTTTTTTTTTTTTTTTACCACTCCTAAATCAAGTGCATAATCCAAGCTAAGGTGGCCATTGAAGGACAAACAGCTCTGGCCATTGTTTATCTCTAATGAGCGTGGGCTGTCACTCCACTGTCTACCTCAGTTTACTTTGGAGGCTTCAAAACTTGAAAGGAATCCAATACGAACTGAAGAGTCAGTGAAGCTCACCTCTAAATGTTGACAGTGATGATGAGGTGAGTTGTTGAGGATGTCCTGAAGCTTTCTGTCAGTAAAGGCTGCTGTTTTTGCTGCTGTTAGCTGGCATTAATAAAGCTTTCTTTGAAGTGGAGCTAACATTGTTGGACTCTGAGATTTAGTGAATAAACTTTCATATGTTATGAGAACGTAATCAAACTGTTTATTGGAGCCTAACATTAGCTGGCATAATGTTAGCTCATAACCAGCTGTTGTTGTTTAGCGAAGACAGGAGGGTTGCATGTCTGATAATAAATAATTGTGAAAATATTGGGAATATATAAGCGTGTTTATGCACGTCTTCAGACATCAGTTCAGCAGGTGACACTTGAGGTGAGATGGGAGAAGATGTAGTTTTATCGAGTCGCGTGATCTTTGACCTTCTTGTTTTCACTTCTTTGGTGAAGGGGATCCGTTCTCAGGTAATAAAGCATAGGTATTCATATCTTCAGTCTGACACTCTGCATGGGAATGGCTTCAAGTTCTCTTCTTCTCCACCTGTGGTATACTATGTATGTGGCCGGTCTGTAGCCACATTCATAAAACGCGATTACGCGGAACAACGACGTCCATCTCAGCCACTGTACTCAAGATGATGGGACAACATGGTGACTTCCATAAATTGCAAACCTGCTCCTATGTATTTTTATTTATTAATTCTAATTTTACACATAAATTTAATGCATCAATTTGTTGTTTTGTCTCTTAAATAACCTTGAAAAACAACAGATTTTACATCTAAGTCATTATCACCTCAGACTCAGAGACATTTTTTACTCCTTATTATATTCGATTTGGATCCATTAGCTCCATACACAGGAGGTTTTCCTTTACTTTGGACAGCAACAACACATTCGCAATGAGCCATTAATGTAACTGGTTCTCATTAACTGTCCTATGAGTACTCATCTTGTAAAATGAAAAGGATAAAATATACAGAGACACACTGAGGAGTTAATATATCTACCAGGAACAAAAGGACCTCTTACCATATCTTAACTGTGCAGCAGTAGGTGGTGCAATTTCCAGCTGTCCTGGAAAAAGAAGAAAACAAAATATTAAAGAATATTTCTATTGAGGAGAAAGGTCAGCATAATTGAGAGACACTTCATAAATGGCGAAACATAAAAGCAGAGAAAAAGAAGAAAGAAGGCACGCAACAAACATGACATGAGAGGAGCGAAGAGGAAAGAAAACCACATCGCCCGACAGGGACGAATAATAACAATAATGACTTTATTTGTAAAGCACTTATTAAAAACACAGCTTTACAATGTGCTCCACAGTTTAAAAAAAAAAAAAAAAACACACAACAAATATATGTGGATATAGACACAGTAAAAACACACAGTGTTACAGTCCTACGTGCCTGCATACACACATTAAATGGACAAAAACGATGGGAGACAGATTCATACCGTTTACATGTGAAGGCATGTAGTGCCAAACAAGTAGACCCAAAGATACAAATATCTGACACACACACAACATACATACAGCACAGCTGAACTGAAACTGAAGCTAAAGGGATGCATCCTCGATCTGTGAGCCTGGATTGGAGAGTAAAATTACTGTCAGACTATATGCCACATTTACTCAGCAGCCACTGAACTGTGATGCAGCACAAAGACCTGCTGTAGAGAAATAGATAATTAAATTGGTTTTAAGGCTGAAGACACAAGACAAGATCATTTCGTCTGAAGGTCCAGTGAAATTGGATTTATTGTCATGAGGTCAGTGGAAATGTTAGTCCACATAATGAAGTCTGCGCCGTCATTTCCAGGTGTTATTGCACCACTGCAGGGTAAACCAGACTGGAACAGGTTTGGATTATTAGTAGTAAAGGTGACTAAACTCCCAACAGACACACAGGCATACTCCTGCAATCCCTCCTTGGACCTTATCCATTGATTTCGCTACAAGCTATTAAGAACAAATACAAAAACAACAACAACAAAAAATTACAGCCAAGTACTGATTTTTTTTTTGGGAAAAACTATTAACTTTTGTTTTTACTTAATTAGAATAGAAAAAAAGGTTGAGCACAATTTAATTATTTTCCAATCACTGGATTTATTCATATTACAGTTCGATTTAGAAGTTTAAAACTTGAACCTGGTCGATCACAGAATGAATGGAAAACTGAAAAATAGTTCTCTCTCCCCCCGCTGCCCATGTTAGGTGTGACATTAAGAGCTCTACAGTCTTCAGTTCAACTCCCAGCTCATGCAGCTCACAACCGAACGCAGGTGTTTTTTCTCTCACAAAAAATGCTGCTGACACCTTAATACAGAATATGTTCTTTAAATATTTTTCATCATTAAAGCGCTTACTCAGACACACACTGACCTGTCAATGCTTCCAGTTAGTGTATAAAGAAATATTTTCCATTACCAACTCCCTGTAAACATTTCTGGAGCTATTACCCCATTTTCCACATTTCTGGACAATCATGTCAACAGTCCAACTACAAGAGATGGAGATCTTACCCACAGAGGACGGCTTACTTCCTACCAGAAACCATTTGTTTCCATTTATCACTCGTCCAGGGGCTGCTTCAGGATTTAATTGAAGACCTTTCAGTGATCCTGCTGCAGTCATCAGTGAGGCAGTAACCATTAAACCTTCCTGATGTGCAGTTCTCCTCTTCTGCCTTACAACACTAACATTTGTAAGAAAATGGAAATCAAATAACTTTTCAGTAAAGAAAGACGGATCAGCGGTTTAACGTCAAAGCGGTGTTTAACACCACCCTACGAACAAATCATTCAAAATAAATTTCACATGATCTTTAACATTTTACAGGAAGGCATCCATGAGGAAGTGATACAAAACTCTCTGCTCCCTAGCGAATACCCACTAGTGTCAGATGGATGAATCGCATATAAATCAAAATTGTAAAGGTCAGCTGAATCAGTCATCAGCTGACGCCGGTGGTGCAATGTCAGGTCATGTGCTGTGAAGGGCTCAGACTGCATTCAGCATGGCTCTGTCTCAGTATCAGTAGTTTGCTGCTTTATTTTTAACACATCAAAACTTGATACTGATAGAGAAACTGATAGAGCATTGAAACTGCATTAGAAAAGACAGGGCATGACTTTTAGGCTCATCTCCTCTCTATTAAATGAGATGCAGTAGTTCCACACATGACAATACGTAGTTTTGTGTTGGGAAACGTTTTGTACTTTGGAGGAAGTATTTTGTTAAATCAAGCAAAAAAAGCAACATACTGTAAAATATTGTTACAAATCATGCATTGCAAGTTTATTTGTATCATGTATTAGCATCAAAATACGTATAAATTAAAATATATTTTAAATATAAAGGAATAAAAAAAAAAACTATGAATAAATTTTTTAAAAATAATAATAAAATAAGTAATAATAATTAATTCATTAATTAGATTAAATAATTATTATTAATTAGATTTTATATTTTATGTTGATTTTCTAAACCAGCAGAAATAATTAATATAAAGCCATTCTCTGATGACACTGACATATTTACTGTATCCCAGATTAATTCCATCAACGGTGCTGGGGTGGTAATTAAATTTGGAAGGCTAGGGCGTGTCTGCCCCCCAGTGCCCCCCTTTTAGACGCACCCCTGGAAAAAATGCTGACCCTCTTGGTGCGTTCAATTTGAAGTTGGAAATCAGAATTTCTGAGTTGCCAGTCGAGATTTTAAACCGGAACGCCCCCTCAAGTCAGACCTAAAACTTGAAGCAGCACCTCCAACCCCAATTTAACAATCCAAGATGGCAGTGGTACAAAAATTTTTTTTAGTAAAAATGAAAAAAGAACAAGCAGCTTTTACAAAGTGTAGCGACTTTGTGTGTAGACTGCATTTCCTTAGAGAATAAAAAATAGTTATATTATTTATTTAATGTAAAGCCCATTAACTTCAGTTATCAAGCATCAATAATCCCTGAATCCGTAAAATTAAAATATTATCAGATTTCGAGGTGTCTGGCTCAGTTCTGTACCAGAAGGCATGAAGTTCTCATGCACACAGCACAGGCCGTGATCGTGCCGATGGAAGAAATAGTGTAATAAACACCATTTCAGCTGAAAGCAGCAGTCTGTACCTGCTGCGTTTTCTCATCACCTTCAAAAGAATGAGAGAAAATGAAAGCACAGCTGACTCACTACACATCAGCACTCAAATAATAAAAAAACATTAAAGTGGGACAGATTCCCGCAATGATTTTTCATGTAGCCATTTATTATGCCCTGATAGCTGACATGGCTCTCTGTTGCCCCCACAACTCTCCTATATTGATCGCATGGAGCCTCAAATCCCCCTGAGCTGCTGTCCTGACAGATTTAAATTTCATAAGATAAGAGTGGCGGCAACGTTGAATGAGTCGTGATAAGTCGCCAACTACGACTATGAAGCAGAATCAGCTGCATCTGATAAAGACGGTGTTTACACATAAACAGACAACACATTTCAGCATTCGGGTCACAGATGATGCCGTTTGCAAGATCAGGTATAACACCTGTGTGAAGCGTTTACTACGCTCTGTCTAAAGTATGTTTATGTCTCAGCATAAAATTCTTCAATTTGGTAAACTGTTAAACTCTGTCATTTATTCAGATGAATTTCCTGTAAATCCTAAAACTAAAAAAAGCTAATACTTGGAATTTGCTCTAAATTTCAAAGCCAAATTTCAAGCGTAAGTGGTATTTGGTTGGGGTCTACACACATGAAAATAGTTTCTGATCATTTGCTTTGCTTTGCTATTTTATTCCTCCCTCTATGAGAGTGTGTTTTTTTCGTTGTTGCCGTGATCTCAGAAAAAGGCGAGAGGAACTCACAGTGTGTTGTCTTTGTTTTGCCTTGACAAACGGCCACACTCCCTTGGTGCTGGTACAGTATGAAACCAACGTGTGAAGAGCTTAGTTTTGTAAATGGGAGATAAGTATGAAGAAAAGCAAAAGGTGAACAGCCACAGCCACGGCAAACAATAAGCTGAATAAATGTCTGTCAGTCCGTTCTGAATTTCATTCATCTCAGTAGAAATTACAAATTCAGGCTTTAGTCTGAGGGAGCAAAGCATGAACTACTGCAAGGACATTTCTGCATACGGCAGTTCAATGCAGTGTGTGTGTGTGTGTACCTGTCTCTGTTAGTGTGCATGTCTTGCACGTTATATACTAAAACATTATTGGAGAGAGTCTCCTGAATCTATGTCATTGTTGTTGTGTGTGTGTGTGCGTTTGTGTGTGCGCGCGTGTGTGTGTGGGAGAGAAAGAACAAAGGTTCAGCAGAACAGGAACAATTGAAGGCTGGAGCCATTCATCAACTGCACAGCACCTCGCTATTCCCCTATGATATATGAGACAGGAGAGAGGACATTACACAGCACAAAGAATGTGGACCTGGTGGATGGACAGTCATTAGCAAACACAAAATGGGAAGAGAAATGTTTTTTATTTTTATTTGGGGCGGCGGCGGCACTACGACACTTTTTATAGACGCAAACAAAGCTGAAATGAATTAGTCTAGAGAAGGATGATGATGATTAGATATTAAGAAATGCTTTTGGATCTCAACTCAAACTATAAAATGCACCTTCATAATTTTCTTTAACTTTTAGTGCCCTAGAATATGCTTCTGAATGTTCAAATTCATCCACCGAATGACGGAGAAGTTAGAATGAAAGGTGTTTGCTTGCCATTGGCAGCAGTCTGCCGACTACTTGAGCCAAAATAACTGAGCGGCTAAACGCAGTCCAGAAAAATGATTCTTCAAGCTTTTGTTTTCAGCATGATATGAGAGAGACTATTTCAGTGTTGTCCAATTTGAGGACGACAGTACTGGCCTTTAACTATGTGCTCCGGGGAGGAACTTCTGAATGTCATATCACAACATGAATGTCTGCGGAGAGAAAATAATGAGTAGTTTCTCATTAAGTGCAGAATTACCCTGTCAGTTTCTTTCTGCGAGAAGAAAACACAAAGCACTGGAGCGTGAACCTACATGCTTAATACAGCACTTCTATTTGAGAAGAGTATTTTTTTCCTCTGAGCTCACTGAACTCTAAATGACAGGTAGAAAAATAAACAGAGCTGCCTGTTTCCTCAGTGCCAGTTTAGGCAGCTGGGGAAGCCCTGAAAGAAAACTCAGAAACCGACAAAACAACCACCAATCCCTACAAAGATGCCCTTGAGAAATAGCAAACCACTGGAGAAGAGAAGGAAACCAGGAAGTGCAGTTTCAATTTTGCCTTTGATCGCACTCAGACTTTTGCCTAAAAGTGCACATTGGAAGCAGTGTACAACGGCTTTACCTGGACTTAACATTAAGCGGCAACTTCATCAGGCACACCTGTTCAGCTGCTCTTTAGGCATGCACACTTGGACAAAACGACATGCTGAAGTTCAAACTGGGCACATCACAATGGGGAAGAAAGGTGACTTTGGCGTGATTGTTGGTGCCAGACAGACTGAGCAATTTATAAAGTGCTGAACTGCTGGGATTTTCCAGTGCAACTGTCTCTCTAGTGTCTACAGAGAACGGTCTAAAAAAGAGGAAATATCCAGTAAGTGGCAACAACTGCTTCAAGGTGATAGGAAGACAATAGTAACTCAAATAACCTCTTGTTACAAGCAGGGTATATCTTGAAGAGATGGGCCACAGTAGAAAAAGACCACTCCTTGTGCCAGAACAGTTCACATGGGCTCAACCAAAATGTGATAACAGAAGATTAACAGACATTCAGATAATAATGCCAAACTTTGGAGAGAACAACATGTAAACACCACAGCCAAACCAAGACTATGTCCATCCCTTTATGACCACATTGTACCCATGTTCTGATGGCTGCTTCCAGCAGGATAACACACCAAGCTCAGATCAGCTCAAACTGGTTCTGAACATGGCACTGAGTGACTCTACTCAAATGGCCTCCATAGTCACCAGATCTCAATGCAATAGAGCACCTTAGGGATGTGGCGGATCAGAAGATTGACATCATGGACGTGCAGCTGTCATGTCAATATGGACCAAAATCTCTGAGGAATGTTTCTTGTTTCAACTTGTTCAATCTGTGCCATGAAATGTGGTTTGGCTGCGCAGGTGCACAGCAGTTTAACTGCAGTGTTAGTTTTAGCATTTTAACCAGTAAAGTCGCATTTTTGCTTGGTATCAGTCATATGAAATATGTCCATTACGCAACAAAGTGGTCTTAAATATTTAAAGCCCCACATGCATGTGACATAGACCATCAGCACATTTGAAATAATTCTAAATTTCACTCTGAAAAATGTCAAAAAGTGCAAGCTGACATAATCAATACTTTTCTCAAATAACTGTGGAAAGTTGTAGCTCATACTATACCACATGTTCTCCTGCTCCCCTCCAGCTCTGCAGAGCATTTTACCATGTTTCAGCTCATTGGTTGTTTTTTGTTTGGCCTTCTTTCACTGCTCGTCTTTTAACCACTGATTCCAGACACATCAGGCGGCCAAAAAGACGCCCGCACACTACAAAAACCAACCAAAAGCACAGATGCACCAAGTTCATAGCTATTTCGTAGAAACTGTGAAATATTTAGCAGCTGCATGGTCATTTAAATTCTATTTCACCAAACAATACCAAGGTTAATGAGTTGGTTAAAGCAGTGAAGCCAAAGCTGCAAATACAGAGCTGGAGAGAAATTAACCTTAATATGAAAGTGCTGACTAGGCAATCGGCAGCCACAGTCAGCCAGATATGTCTCTAAGGGGGTCAGGTAGAAACCAAGGTGACATTCTCATCTGAGTACAAAAGGAAAGGATGGAATGACAAAAGCAAAGAGAAAAGCTGCTTGCAGAAGACAAAAGGTAAATATGTGGTGTCTTGAGAGGTTGTGATACTGTGTGTGAAAAAAAAGAAAACATTTTATCCATCCTTAAGCTTTTGACCTCATGATGAAATGGACGGGCTGGGCAGAACAAACACCACCTTGAATGTCAAACACATCCCGCTGTGCATAATATTACCTGGGCTTCTGTGATGTCTGTATAATTTGATTCATGGCTCGATCCATCTGCCTAGACTTCACAAAAAAGAGCAACCATATGCAGTGATTTTCCTCCCCGCTTTTGTCCCCTTGTATAAATTATAAAAGCTCCAGATTGATACCAGGCTGAAAGACAACGTCACAGGGTTTTATTTTTAACTTTATTCTCCTTCATTAAACCGACCCTCAAAAAAAAATAAATCACTACGTTGTTTTTGCCCTTTGCCTCCAACAAACAGCAAATGTATTTGAGCATACAGGCAGGAAATAACTGACAGAAAGGGAAGCAGGAAACAGAGTGCCATCAACAATCTGTGACATACTGAGCATGAATGACAAGAAAATCTGGCACTAAACAAGTCCAACTGCCAGCTTTAGAATTTACGAGTAGACAGGTGAGAACAGGTGTGTGTGAGTGAGTGGGCGGGAAGGACAGGTGCCGGGGATTGGTACAGTCTGAGGACATCTAGTGGCTGTGTGGAGACTTTAGACAGTAAGCAGTCACTAGATGGCTCAGTAACATCATCTTAAATCCAAACAGGTTGATTAGCTACTCCAAAGTAATCTGCAAAAATTAGCATAGCCTTAATTCAAAGACCAAGACGCATGTCATTAACCAACCACACTTTGTCGGTAAAAAGCTGCAGCATTACTTGCCCAGTTTCAATCATGGATGCTATTACTGTTGAGCAGCTTTTTTCTCCTTTGGGCAATTACACTTCAGCAACCTTAGCCAAGTGCACTGTCTGTGTGCTGCTGTTGTTTGGAAGAAGAGCTTAAAGTGCTCCACACTTTAAACACATCAGCATCACAGCATGCATTTAGCCATCAAACACATGTGGAAGAATCCTGTAGACTATGGTTTCAACCAACTCGTGCAGGCTAAAGTGGTTTAATTAGCTAACTGCAGCTAATTAGATCCATCAGTAAGACTAAGCAAAATCAATAGTCTCATTATGGAAATGGAAAGCCAACTGCAGTAAACAACAATAAACTGGTTTAGTATAATGAACCAAATAAAATGAATAAAAAGACCCGATTCAAAGGGAATACTGACTCCAGTATCGCTTAATGTTTGGGACACATGCTAGGAATCATGGCAGCTGCTTGGAAACGTTTCCAAAACCACTTACTTTGTCTTACTGGCATGTTGAGACTGATTAGTTATTAATGGCTGCACCTCTGTTGTTGGCAGCAAAATCCAATTACTCCTTAAACACAGTATTGCAGTATCTGTGTGATGGACGGTGTGTTTTCATTAGATAAATTATCAGATGACTGTCCCAGTGACAACATCCACAGGACGGTTAGGGACCTCCCTCTGTGATGTGTCAGTAATGAAAATAATTCATCAGTGTTGCTTTCGACTGACAAGGGTGGCAGCGTCGCACCACTGATGTGGTAATCTGTGATCGTGCTTCGTCGCAGTAGGTTAGATGCCACCTGGGACCGCCATGTCCCAGAAGTTTGAATTTGCATCACAATAACACTGTGTGAGAAATTCAAAGGTGCTCTCCTTTGCGTGTTATCCCAGACAAGACGGACATAATGTAAAAAAGGTGGTGAGAGGGCATAGCTTCTTCTTTCAACTTCAAAGGTGAACTGAAATATCACCGTGCTGCCTGACGGCGTAAGATATTGAGCATAAAAAAATAGTAGGTATGTAAATGCCCCATTGAAATATAGTAACCTGTGGAAAGAGGATAAAAGCTTTGATCATCTATTTGTTATTCAATCTGCTTCAGTCGTGCTCAGTGAAGACATGCTAAAGAAAAAGAGCCATTTTTTGAGAGAAAGCATAATTTGTTTGTGGATGGCACTCAGACTTTACTGCATCCTGAGAGTCATTGAGGGGACAAACAAAGCAAAGTCATAAAGATCATCAAGCCGTCTCCCATCCTCTTGCCGCTCGCTTGCCTCGTTTGCATCTCCAATTAAGTCTCCCTCCTTTGCGCGTTGGGGCGAAAAGTGCCCCAAATAGCCCTGTGGGAAAGCTGGGCATACAGTAGACATCACAGAAGTCCAGAGGAGCTCCAGAACGATTCTGTCTTCCTCTTCTCCTCATCTTTGCATGCATCTACTGTACTCCTGAAATTTTGGGTGATCAAAAAACTTTATATGCAAATCTATGCATAACAGCAAGGTTTTCTTTTCCCCCAAAAAACGTTTTTTACAGTTTAAGCATGGAGAGATGGATTCAAATATTAATTAATGTAAAGAAGTTTTCAGCTCTAACTAAATCTGCCTTTTTTTTAAGCAATATTGTTGGAAAAGCCAACAGGCAATTTCAGTCACAGGGTTGCTATAATAGACATAATCTGTGTGTGTGTGATGGACCGAGCAGTGAAGGAAAATCTGGCACTAGTTAAAGTCCAAAAAAAGGTGTTTAATGAATCCAAAAACAAACTTGATTAAACTATACAGGAAAAATCTAAATCTTGGGCCCATAAAAGAGGTCAAAGTAACAAAATGGTACTCAAAAGTTGATAACAAACAATACTAGTAACACAAACAAACTGACCTGACTAAACAAGACAAAGGAGAAACATATAGTGGCTGATCAGCCCACAAAAACACAAAGGGGTAGAACACACAAAAAGCCTAATTAAACTAACATAACAAATTCCAATCCCCCCCCATTATCCAGAGTTATGGTATGAACCAATTTGCTGTTCTCCATATAAACTTGCTCAGCCCCTCTTCCACCTCTTTGCTCATCAATCAAGGGACCGGAGCAGCTGCAACTGAGGTAACGCAAACAAATTAAATCATACATAACTGTGTAAACTAAAATGTGCGCACTTATTTTACAATACATTATTATGTGAGTATGTAAATTAATTCTACAATTCTTTGTCCTGTAAATTAAATCCTATGTCTAAACAAAGAAAAATATAAGTGTGATGTTATGTGAAAGCCTCTACACTGATGTGTGGTACATGTTACCCTTGTGTGGCTGTAGCTGCAGCCATCACTGTGTGTGTGTGTGTGTGTATAATTCTTCATCTATAGCCACAGCAACATTGGAATTATACATTATATATTATGACATCATCATGCTGCCTAGAAAAACTACCAATGGGCTAAAATTACCATTTTTTTTTAGCATATGAACAACATCTACTGTATCGATTTTGTTTTTGTAAACTATCACTCGTGATCAGTCGTGATAAATGGCTGCCACTTCCTAAAATTCATTCTTCCAGTTAAGGGAGTTTTTCCTTCCCACTGTTGCCAAGTGCTTCCTCGTAGGTGCCTGCCTGATTACTGGGATCTCAAAATCCAATATCGATATCAGTATCAGTCGTGAACTGATGCTTACTGAATGAGACAGTGAAAAAAAATTAGTAGTAGTTCAGACTTTCATTTTTCATAACTAAATATCCCTGTTTAATTAATCTTTGATTATTTATAAGATTTAAATTTGCAAAGACCATTTCTTTGGACTTCATCCATAGCACCCAGTCTGACAATGTAATTGATATATCCAATATAATAATGAAAACTCATCAAGTTCCTGATTTTAGTTGATGCTCTATATTTATTTCTTTTGATGTCACAAACTTAGTTTTTGGTTCCCTCTTTCTCATTCATTTCAAAGTTTTAAAAAATGATCCAGTTTTCTTGGAATGATGAAACTGTTATTGAAGTTCCTGTTTCATAAACTGGAGTAATACTGCACCAGATTATTACTGAGAACAGTGCTTCTCTCCATCCTTTAACCTGTCCTCTAAATATCTCAACCTTTAATACAGTGTCTGCATTCCTCCGCTTGTTCTTGTTCGAAACTGATTTTCTATCAGAAACCTCTGGAATAGCCCTTAAATGCCCCTCATGTCTACGACCTTAACTACAAGTTGCTCCTTATATTTTTCTCTTGAGAGACTTGGAGAGCTTAATTCACCATTGTCCATTAAAACACCTGGTAAACTTTTCTCCGGAGATTAAACATTTATAACGGTAAAAAGAAAACAGTGATTATTTTGGACAGAAAAAGGGAATAACACCAAAACAACTAACTTTTAACCAAACTTGAGTTTGCTGATTTTCCAAATAAGCCCATTAGTACATCAAAAGTATAAAAGGAGAGAGGATATAATTTATTATAACAACTGGATTTGAAATAAATGCTAATGTTGCATTTATTATCAGAATCTGAGTCAGAGAAACTTCATCAATCCCAGAGGGAAATAGCAGTTGTCATAGAAGCAAATATACAACAAACAACAAGCACTCATATAAAATGAGTGTAGAAACAGAGTTATGATAGATAAATATTTATATAAATATAGAGATATCTTATGTGTAAGGAAACAATTGTATTATTGTTAGTCTTTCTAGAGAGACTTGTGTACAAAGAATGAGATAAACAAGTATATATAAAAGACATTAGTTGAGAAAAACATGTTCAATGTTAATCTTTTAAAATCTTCCAGTATAATCAGTGAGCGCAGCGTCGCAGTTTTTTGTAGCTTGTTCCATTTCTTAACATGGACGTATTTAAATCCAGTTTTTCCAAGTTCAGTGTGAACCCAACGTACAGCTAATGTTAAAATGTCCCGCGACCTGACAAGGTAAGTGCTGTGTTTTAATTTAATCAAGGAGCGGAAGTAAGCAGGCAATCTTTGCAGCAGAGCATGGGGAAACAAAAATACAATGCTGCTCTCTTAGATTTGCTAAGGAGCATCGTCCCCGTTTTTCATATCAGATACAGTGGGGTGTAAGAAAAGAGTCACATGTGATGAATCGTAATCCACTATGATACCGAGAGACTTTCAAGGTGTCTATAGAAGGATGCATATAAACACTGTCACCAGAATCACGTGAAAACTATATCTTACAAATTGTAAACGAGAAACAAGATTTGCTTGAATGTAAAAATCCAATTTTCATTTTCTTGAACGTTTGTTCTTGACAAGCTCCTAACTCCAAAATTCAGGTGGATGAGTAGAAAAATTCACTCCACTTGGAGTTGATATAAAGGTAAAAAACATCAAGAGAGGCCAAAACTGCATTGCATTAGGATAATATACTTTTAATAATGTAAAGTTGGACATTTTAGCGTGGGAGTCTGTGGGGACTGAATCCCTTTTGGAGCCAGCCTCAAGTCGATCCTAGAGAAAAAGCACTTTTTGCCTCATTGGTTTCATTTTCCAGCTCCTGTGGTTGCCCTTCACTCTGAATACTTACTTTACATTGTATCTTCCTTTGCGTACAAATGACTCTACTTTTTCATTCTACTGTGTAATGTGGCAGAGCACTTAAATTTTCCTCCCATATTACATGTAAATATTTTTTTCTTAAAATTATCACACATTACATTATATTACAGCAAACCATAGTTACAGTAGCAAAATCCAAAATTTTCCACAGCAAAGCACAAAACAAAACAGGAGTGAATGTGAAGACTTACAGTCCCACAGAGAGATGCTGTGTAAGAGAGAACTACAGCAACAAAACAGTGCTGGGAATCAGCGGGCATACAGTCGCTGCTGACTGCTTAGCCCCAGATTCTCATCGACCTCACACCTAATGCTCTCCCTGGCACTCTTTCGTGTTGTCTTCACCTTGCTTTAACACACACAAGCACAAACACAGTCACAATTCTGCTTCTGTAAAATGCCTATTTGAGAATAATGCATGTAATGAACATGTTTTGGAGAGCAAAATTACTCATCAGACACAAACCTTGGCTCTTTAGTTCACAGTGACATAAATGAGAGGCTGTTTAAGACTGATACTGATATCAATATTGGATTTAAAACTCTGATATAATAATTGATAAATGAAAATAATTTGCTGGTACCGATATACTGGCAAAAAGCTAACAAATACCACTCTCAGCTACTCTCTTATTCACGTGGGTTGCGCAAGTTCAGTAAGGAAGATCTATGACCTTACATCTGTCCGCTCCCAGGTGCTGCCAGCTAAATCTAAGCTTTATCACTTCCACTTTCACTGGTCTAGTCCAATCACCTTCTCCCGGTCAATCAGCATTCACGCCGCATACTTTAAATCTCACTGCGCATCTTTCTTTTTACCTTAGCCTTACCTTACCTTAGCCTTAGTCTTTGTGCAACCCACCTCTTCCCAATCGCCACCTCTTAAACATTAACACTGATGGCTCCTCTCAGGATCAAACCTAGGATCTTTTGTTTGTTAGTTGAATGTGTAAACCACTGCAGAATGGAGCCATTATAGGCAAAAATCTAATATCCATTCACGCCACCTTCATCTCCACCATCAGTGTGTAAGCTTCGGGGTGTTCTGCTCTGATCTCTTTTACAGCTGGGGTTCTACCCAGACGGGCTACTGGAGTCTAACCACCAGACACCGATCTATATTGTGTTCATCAATAAATCATGTTCATTCTTTCTAATGATCTGTTCTTATTGAACTGGTCTCAAACCTGGATGAAGGGGATCTGGCATAAAATCTGTGCCAAATCAAACATGCAGATCCACCCAAGAAAATAGGAAGTGTCCAAAAGTATCTAGTTGCTAACCAAGCTGGCTAGCTGGTTGGTTAACAGCTATCCAGCTTTACCCTAACAACAATGACCAAAATGCTTAAAGTATTTCACACAGTCCAAACAACATCCTCATCTCATCTTTTTAATACAATCTGTTTAAAACTGAGATGAGTAGAAATTTTATAGATTTAATGCCTTTAAGACTGCAGCATGTCTGTAGAGGTTTTGAACCAAGAGTTGATTAATACCACTGATATAAAGCTTGGGATGAGATTTTTTGCTTTCAAGACTCAATTTGTAAGCAAATTGTACATGCAGTATGAATCTGTTGTTCTCGAGGGATGCATTTTCCAATATAAAATATACATTGAATTTAACATCACAATCCATCTCAGCGGAGAATGCATCCAGTCGATATGGCCGCAACCACCATGAATCTACCGCAGCACACTCCATTAACCCAGAGGACTGGCCGGCCCTAAGATAAGTCAGCAAGCGCGAATCACAGTCGGACACCCAGCACCCTTACCAGTCAACCAGCCTGTATATGAATGTCAGGAAAATGGAAAATAAGGGTTTGGTGTCAAATGTCCCACACACTAGCAGTGGCATAATGATGGATGCTCATAAGCCTGTCAAAAAACTCAATCTACCTGCCAGCAAAGCAGTCAGGGAGACGGTCGACCAGTGCAAGCAATTACAGATTCAGCTAGACTGCGGCCTGCACCCACAGTATGTAAGAAAATCCCTCAGGGTTTTTATAGAGTGAAGGTGAGGATGTCAGCAGGCTCCAGTCAGGCAGGCCCCACAAACACTGCCTAGTGTGTCTTCTCACCTCCTTCTGGTTTATTTTGAAGTCTAGGATATGTGTCATTTAAAAGAAAGCTGATGATAATCTGCAACGATCAAAATCATGCGAGAGAAACATGAATCGGTATTGCCTTTAAGATTTGATGAGTGGTGAAATAAGTGGTTTTCTTCATCTTCATAATGTACTATTTGGAGGGGGGGGGGTATCTTCTGTGACCCAATTGTAATTATCACATGCAGCAAACTGCAACATGCTCCCCCTTTCTATTTTGATCTATATTTACAGCATGTTTTTGTAACGATTTATATTTTCCTTTATTTCCTCTTTTGAAAAGATAACCAGCCGTTGGATTGTTGTTATTTGCTCCTCTGAAGATGCCAGAGTGAGAAGACACAGTACAGATGTGACACTTGGTTTATTCTGACTTTTTAAACAACTCTGAAGTTTCCCTGCAGTGTGTCCGTTATCATGGAAATCATTCCTCCCTCACAACACAGGAAAGCAAACATAGGTTCCATGAAAATACTTACGTGGCACTTACTTTTTTTTCCACAGGCTTGAGGCTTAGTGCAGCATTTCTGATTATTATTAATATCGGTAAAACAGAGACAAAAAGCAAGGAGCCTCAACCGAGTTTCTGATATCTGGTGGTATTTTCGTTACGCTCCAATTGTACTGTTCCCTCAAATCTGCTACCCAACAACTGGCAAAGATTAAAACACAAAGCTATTAAATAAAATAACGAATATTTATTTTAAGAACCGACTCTGCACTTTATTTCCGGAGAGGAATATGATGGGTGACAGCAGGGTGCTCCCGGAGAGCTTCATATGCTGTATCACCATCGCTCATGTTTTTCCTCATTCCCAACCTCCTCTCCCGTATTGATCGACCCATTTCGTTCAGTCTCTACTCGTTGCAGATCATCAGCGCACCGCCTCCTTCTCTTATAAACTTATAATTTCATTGTTACGTTTCACCAAACCCAAGTCATGCCTCAGCGCTGCGCTTCTGGAGTACAGTGGACTAAAAAACAACTATGATAATCTTCTTCTCACGCTAACATGCGGAGACATTACAAACTGTGGTATGGTAAACTGCAACCTAAAAGCAGTCTGTTGAAAGCAGTTGGTATATCTACATATATTTGACATACTGATGTCTGCCTATAATTAGCTAAAATCATGCAGAACCCGAAGACTTTTGATTAAAAATGGGAAAAGAACTATCAAGGTTACAAAGTATAATGTGTTGAACATCAACAAAACAATTTTTAATGTAAAAAGTAATGTTGCATGAAATCTTTAGTAATTACAGCCATTTTTATACACAGTCCCTCATTTACTGTGGAAATAATTCTGTGATCATGCACTTTAGTTGTCTTCTGTGGTCTTTCAGGCCTTTTACTATTGCTGAGCTGGTCAGTGCGTTCATTCTTTTCAAGTATGAACAAAACTGTTGATTTAGAAACTTATGAAGTTATCGCTATCTCTGATAGATGTATTTTGGGTTTTCAGCCCAATGATGGCATCAACGCCATCTTATTCTGCCTCTCTTTTCATAAAACAGACTGGGAACTGGCCTGACCTGGCTGAGAAACTACTTGTCATTCAGTTGGTCAATTACTTTTGAGCCTCTAAAAATAGGAGACTGTTTATAAAAAGTTGATGGAAAATTATTGTTAAAGCCCTTAAATTAAAGCTCATAGTCTGCAGTTTAATTTTGATTGTTTGATTGTAGATGCACTTTGGTGTTGTATTGGGGCAAAAACTACAAATATGGGTCTTTGTACAACAATCTTTGACCTCACTGTATAAGCCTGAGGAAAACAAAAAAAGAGTTCTGTGACTCATTCCTCTTTGCTTGGCTGAACATACCAAGCCACTTTTTTTCTCCAACACTTTTTGTTTTTGGCAGAAGCACCATCTCACCCATGAGAGAGGACAAATCACCAGTCCACCAGAGGACCCAAAAGGAAAGTCACTCACACTCATATTCACACCCAAAAGTACTTTAGTCTTTCCAGTAAGTTTACAACAAACTTACATGTCTTTGAACTGTGAAGACATGTGTAACAGTTGCATGTATTGCCAAAAAAAAACAGTCCTCATGAACTGGGAAAATAAAAATAATCTTAATTCTAACCAACATAGAAACCATCTTATAGATTACATTAGTCTTGATACAAGTCTTGACTCTGCCACCACATTAGATCAATCCCTCTGGGCTCCTTTGATTGGCTCCATCACATAGTGGGGGGGGGGGTCATAGTTTGGCCCCGCCTTTGCTATTGTGGCTGATGTGGGGGTAGGGCCTCTGGTGCACTGGCCTAACTAGGGGGCTCTTCACCTGGCGGGGAGGTTGTTACATCCTTGCAGGAGTTCTCTGCTCTCTAGGAGTTCACTCTGCAGGTGGGGGAGATTTATAGGAGAGATGGAGAATGAACTCGACCTGGGAGTCTATTGTCTTAGTCTGGGAGATGTTTGGATGATAGGGTGGGTACAGCCTCTTCTGTGGTCGGGTCGGGTGGGCTGCCACGGTGGTGGTCCTCCTAGGGCTCTCGCACTCTGGGGACCTCTGGATGTCTGGTGCCTGGATCTCCTCCGTGTCTGCTTCATGCCCTGGGGGATGGAGCTATGGCTCCCCACACCTTCTGACAGATCATTACATGGAGAAGCCTTTTGAATACAAGCGCGCTCATCCACACAGGTGTGCACACAGGTGTTCAGAGATGCAATCTACACCTTTCTTGGCTGCTGTTTTGGAGCATGTTATGTGCTGTCAGTCCTGTGCGCTGCACAATAATATCCAATATTCAGTATTTACTGTTAATCTTGGTTATTGCTGTGGTCCCCAGATTGTGTTGCTCTGCTTTACTCTTGCTCATTTGCTTTTGCCTTTTTTGTTGTTGTTAATTCTCTTTGCTTGTTCCAACAGGTGATCCAGTGGATTTTTTTTCTTTCTCTCACTGTCCCTTGGCCCCTTCTTTTTCTCTCTCCTTTTCCTGTCCCCCAATCATGTCATGTCTGTAACAACTACAAATTAAATAAGTAAATAATAATAACAAAGGTCAATCAAATGAATCAATTCGGCAAAGCCATGATGGTCCATTTGGTAAAATAAATCCGTTGGGCATCCTTCTTGGCCTTCAGACAATAATTCTGATAGCTAAAGATCCAAAAAAAAAATACATGAATAAAAAAGGAAAAACAAAGTCAAGGAACACTGAAGTGGCTCTGGCAGCATGTGGTGACCCAAGTGCCAAGCCTCTGGTCCAAAACATACGCCTACTGCTGTATTTTGATAGTGGTAGTGGAGACTGATGCCTGGTGTTCACACTCTGCTATGAGTATTTGATTAGTTCGAGATCTGGAGATTGGTGAAAGCTGTTGGATCTGACTGAGACCATTTTTATATTCTCTGGATCCTGGAAGAGATCATGGCCACCGTCAAATGAGCATTAGTGGTCCAGTGTGCAACTGGAACAATAATGCTAACAAAAATATTTGTTACATCATCATCATCATCTTTTTTTATAAAGCACTTTAAAACAACCATCGCTGATGCAAAGTCCTGTACACGGGAACTAAATAATAAAATTACATAAGATATAAAAAAAAGGCCAAATAAAAAGCAAGTAAAATAATTAATTAGCTAGTTTATCTTGTAAT
Organism: Pelvicachromis taeniatus; assembly: GCA_015108175.1. Taxonomy (NCBI): domain Eukaryota; kingdom Metazoa; phylum Chordata; class Actinopteri; order Cichliformes; family Cichlidae; genus Pelvicachromis; species Pelvicachromis taeniatus. The sequence continues at coordinate 19,213 of VURO01047670.1, forward strand.
TAAATGAGTTATTAACTAAGTCTTACTGAGGTCAAAAGCCAAAGAATAAAAATGGGTTTTAAGACGTGTTTTAAAAGTGGACAGTGAAGGGGCCTCTCTAACGTGTAAGGGCAAGTTATTCCATAATTTAGGAGCAACAATAGAAAAGGCCCTGTTCCCTCTGAGCTTCCTCCTGGATCTCGGTACTTCCAGGAGCAGCTGGTCAGCTGACCTGAGAGACCGACAGGGTGAGTAGGGATGAAGAAGCTCAGAGAGCTTCCGTCTTACCTCAGTGAGGTAAGACGGGGCAAGATCGTGAAGGCATTTAAACACAAACATAAGAATTTTTAAATGAACTCTAAAAGACAAGGGCAGCCAGTGCAGTGAGGCCAGGACAGGGTTATATGCTCTCTTTTACGAGTTCCTGTTAGGAGTCGTGCAGCGGCGTTTTGAACCAGCTGCAGAGGTGAGAGCAACGACTGACTGACCCCCACATAAAGTGAGTTACAGTAGTCCAGACGGGAAGAAATAAAAGCATGGTCACTGTTTCAATGTGCGGCCTGGAAAGAAAAGACTTCACTCTTGCCAGTCGCCTTAAATGACCACTGCTCTAATTTGGCTGTCAAATTGAAAATCACTGTCCAACCTAAAACCAAGGTCGGTAATAACAGGTTTAAAATAAACTTCCAGGGGGCCCAAATCTACAGAGGAGCACTCACAGGAACCACTAGGTCCAAACACCAACACCTCTGTTTTCTTTTCATTAAAATTTAAAAAGTTTAAAGCCATCCAAGCTTTAATGTCTTCTAAACTGTCATGGTCCTGGGTCTCCTGACCCAGCGTCCTCTCCAGGTGGGAGTCATCCGTGTTTCACCGGACGCTCACGCTTCAGCCTCGGCGTCGCCGCTCTGCGCGTTGGAGGCTTAAAAATCATCTCCTCCTACTTCCACTTCCCGGAAGAAACGACATTCACGCCACAATAAAATGGACATAACTGAGCAACTCCCGGTGGTGAGTTCGGATTGTTTTTCGCACACACCTCTGGACATTAAAAACAATAGACTCACCTCAGATCCTTTTGGCGTTTCACTGCTGGATGATGATGAGGACTGGGAAGCTTTTTCTCGTCTCTCGGAGTTGGGCTACTATTCTTCACCTCCTCAGACTGATTTTTCTAAGGCTTCTCGCCGTAGGAGAAGAAAGCCTAATCCCATTTTCCACTAGTCTGTTTTTTCTGAGTCTTAGCCCATACTCCACGAGTATGTGGAGTATGGGCCGACTTCATCGGGTGATGACGGCAGAAGCCCAGTCACTGCCGGCGCCCACTCCTGTCTCCGTCGGAAGCCCAGTTGAGGCTGTCCGGCCATCTGTCTTATTCCCTGAAGGCTCAGTAAGGTCAGCTGTGTCACCATCCGTAGCACCTCTGCATGAAGTCCACCAGTTGCTAGCCCAGATCATAGCCCGATTAGATGCTCTGTGTCCTGCCTCTCTGTTGCCAGCTATCCAGCTTCCAGTCGCCCAGTCACCTGCAGCTCAGTCTCCTCCATCACCTGCTGCTCAGGCTCCTCCGTCACCTGCTGCTCAGGCTCCTGTTGCTTCATCGTTCACTCCACCACCTGCTCAGTCACTCATTCAGCCAGGTGTTTCCGCACCTTCTGGCCCTCCACCTGCCTTCGCTGAGTGGTGTCACGGCTCGGAGCCCGAGACGAGAAATGGACTACGTCGAGCAGAGCCAACCACAGAGACGAGTAAGTACGATGACAAAACCACTTTATTCAACAGGGCGTGAGAGTGTGAAGTAAACAGAGTTAAAGTGGAATATGGAGCAGGTGGGGGGAACGTGGACTAGGGGGGGAATATGAAAGGCTGCTGCCCTGATTGCCATCAGGTGAGAGCCCCAGGAAGAGCCACGATGGTGCCACCCAGAAGAGGAGGGCAAAGGCTGTGGAAAAACACTGTGACTCACCCAGACCATGACAAGCGGTCCAAGGAACCACTTCAGCCTCCACCTGCTTTTGCTGACGAGCCTTCACCGCCACCTGCAGAGCCCTCCACTTCTTCGTCTAGCTCTGCCTCGCTCAAGCCAGAGGTCACCGCCACATACGGTCCTGCCTCGACTGCCATGCCAATTGCCTCCACTGGCTACGCAGGCGACCTCCTGGTCTGCTTCCTCGCCGTCGTCTTCCATGCGTCCTGATCTTCTCTGTCACCAAGCCCGGTACCGCCATGCCTGAGCCAACGGTTGTCGCCTTGCCCGGCACTGCCACGCCGCCATCTGGTCCTGCTTCGGCTCCGCCAGAGGTCACCACACCATCTGGTCCTGCCTCACTAGGTCCCGCGGCTGCCACGCCACCACCCGGTTCTGGTCCTGCGTCGCCTGGTCCTGCGTCGCCTGAGGGTCTCCGTCGATCGCCGCCCAAGCTGCCCAAGCCGCCCAAGCCGCCCCAAGCCGCCCCAAGCCGCCCAAGGGTCTTCGTCATTGCGCCGTCTTCAGGTGGTCGGCCTCCTGAACTGTTTTGCCGCCGTCACTGCTTTCTGCACGGTCGGCCCCCTGAACTGTGTCTTTTGAACTCTGTTTTGTTTGGACGGTTTTCTGGGCCTTAGTGATTTTTAAAAAAAAATTTTGTGATCTATTCTGTGTTGCTCCTGGTTTCGGTCCCTCCGTCCTGGACCCCCACCGCCCAACCTGGATTTGGTGCAGATTTGATTATTATTTTCCCATGTTTCTGTTAATGTGGTTAGTTTTTGTGTTGCTCTCCCCTGCCTGTGTCTCCTCTGTTCCCTCTGTTGTCAGGTCCCTGTGTAAAGCCCGTGTCTCTGTGTCAATGTCTTCTCTGTGCTTTTGTTTCCTGTTTTATTTTGAAGGTTTTGTCTCATGTCAGTATTTTCAGTTTGCTTCCCTGTGCTCGTCACCCCTGATGTCTCCCAGCTGTGTTCGCCTCCTGTCTCTCGTTCCCCTCGTTCTCCTCGTTATGTCTTGTGTATTTAAGTCCTGTGCTTTCTGTGCTCCCTGTCGTGTTGTTAACATCTCTATCCTGCGCTGTGTGCTTCCTCGTGGTGCCCTGTGGATTATTTTTGTATTTTACCTCCGTCAGCCATTAAAGGTATTTTTTAAGTTCTACTTTTGTCTCTGTGGAGTCTGCATTTTGGGTTCTTTTCCTTGTTCCTGCCTGCACACAGCCTAATCATGACATAAACATGTTAAGAGAGGTTTTATGGAGATCCCATCCTTCTGCTTTAGTGGCAAATAAATCTGGCATAGCAATGAAAAGAGATCTAATGCTTTCTAAGGATGGAACCCAAAGACAATAAATAGAGTAAAAACAGCAGTCGCCCTAGAATTGAGCCCTGTGGGACGCCACACAACAGAGAAGCAGTAAATGATTCAGAGCCAGGAAGGCTGACCGAGAAAGTTCTATTAGCCAAATAAGACCTAAACCAGTTAAGTACAGTGCCACCGATACCCACTAGATAATTTAAACGAGATATTAGAATATTGTGGTGTATTGTGTCAATGGCAGCAGTCCAGAACAACGTGGTTACCAGAATCACAAGACCAGATTAGCAAAGACTGTGTGGTCAAGGCAAGGTTTCTTTAGCAGTGGCTGTACTATTGCATGTTTGAAATTTGCAGGAACCACACCAGAGGACAGACTGCCCTACACTAGGAAAAACTTCTTTTAAAAATCGTGGAGGGAAAGGATCCCGGGGGGAACCTGCGGGCTTAATATGGCGAACCACATCCTCTAAAGTGGAGAGTGTTAGAAGCTCAAACTGAGTGCAAACAGTGATGCAAGGGCCAGAGACAGAGGGGTCAGACACAGGAACTGTAATAAGAGCTCTGGTGGTGACAACCTTTTCAATAAAAAAGTTCAGAAAATTATTGCACATATCAGGAGAAACTTCCAAACAGACATTTGGTGGAGTATTAAGAACAGAGTCGATGGTCATAAATAACACACATGGTTTATGGCTGTTGGAAGAAATAATATTTGCAAAATATTCCCTTTTTGCCTCTTTGACAGTGTTTTGGTAGCATTGCCAGCAGTCTTTTAGAATTTGAAGTGACACTTGCAGTTTATCCTTTTTCCATCTGCTCAATGACATTCCCTCTTTAAAGCAAGAGTTCTGTCATTAAACCAAGGCTCTTGTTTGGTCTTAGGCTGTCTGGTTTTTACTGGGGCCACAGAGTCCATGATTGTTTGACAGCATGAATAAAACTAGGAATTAAGCTCTTCTGTATCGGAGGAGACAAAGTCAGAAGGGCCACAGAGCTGGAGGGGTTAATAACCTGACAGCGCCGAGCAGCAGCACCTGATTTAACTGCAGTATGTGTAAAGCCAACATTGAATAACACAGGCATATGATCTGAGAGTATGAAAATGCTTAATGAAAATCTCTCATTGTTTTAAGCATGACTTCTTTTCAACACACAACAAAGTGATTAAACACAAGTGTGGTGTGTTATTGCTATGAAAGAAAAGAAGTTGTAATTTAATATGTAATATATTTAATAAATTAGTGAAGAATATTTAATTTGTTTTACTCCAAGGTTTATTTGAAGAAAACAAAACCTACTTGGTGCTGAAATCTATGACTGACAAACTAAGATTTATGTACTGAAAAATAAAAATACATTTGTATGAGATCACGTCTGACTAATGAATTAACATTATCAAACTAACTCCAGTAAGCTCCAAATCCCAAACCTGTTTGGTAGAAAATTTCACAGGTTACTTGTCTTTGTATCAAGTAAAGAAGGTTTTTGAATGTGGAGTGGACTCAATAAAAAATGTGACTTGGAAGTTTTGGTGTTCCCCCTCTTTCAGGTAAACTGAAGCCTGTTTTTGTTTCCTGCTTTCACAGTCTCTTGCTGGAGAAGCTGGGGATTGTGGGAGTTGTGGTGCAGATTTTTCTTCTTGTTTTCTCTGACAGCAGCAGGATGTTTGGCACTGTGCTGCTCTGCTGTTGGTCCTCCTCACCGGTTCATGGAAACTTACTGCTTGTCGAAGGTCCTGTCAATGTTTTGCCAAAACAATGTGGGACTCTGTTTTCTCTGGTCCCCTCACCAGGAGCAACATGTTTAGCTGCCTGCTCTCCTTAAATTGCTGTCTGTCTGAGTGATGTCTAAAAATAGGTGAAGGCTTTATAGATAATTTGGAAACCTTTTGGGGGAATTCTGGTCTTGTTAGGAGAGACGGCATCCATCGCACTTTGGATGGGGCAGCTCTCATTTCTAGAAATCTGGCCAAATTTATTAAACCTCCCAAAATGTGACCATCCAGAGTTGGGACCAGGAAGCAGAGTTACACTCTTACATCCTCTCTGCAGCTTCTCTCCTCCTGTTATCCTTTGAAAACCACACCCCCTTAGAGACCGTGTCAGCTCCCAAACAGACAAAAAGTAAGAACAATACAGTATCCACATCTGCACCACAGAGTAAAACAGTGAAATGTGGATTATTAAACATTAGGTCTCTGTCTTCCAAGTCTCTGTTAGGACATGACTTAATAATTGATCAACAAATTGATTTACTCTGCCTTACAGAAACCTGGTTACAGCAGGATGATTATGTTAGTTTAAATGAATCAACACCCCCGAGTCATTCTAACTATCAGAAACCTCGAAGCACAGGCCGCGGGGGCGATGTGGCAGCAATTTTTCACACCAGCCTATTAATCAACCAAAGACCCAGACAGACTTTTAATTCATTTGAAAGCCTGCTGCTTAACCTCGTCCACCCTGTCTGCAAAACTCAAAATCCAGTCTTATTTGTGATCATCTATTGTCCGCCTGGGCCTTACACAGAGTTTCTGTCTGATTTCTCAGACTTTTAATCTGATTTAGAGCTCAGCTCAGATAAAATAATTATTGTGGGTGATTTTGACATCTTCTTCTAACATGTGGCACAGAAAATTAACATTCAGTGGTGTTTCCTGAAAACCCTTACTTGTCTGAACATTTCCTAATAATGCTGGTTTTTATATAACAGTTTATATAACAGATACCTGCTACTGCCATCGAGTTGGCCACGTGTGCCCACCAAGATAACAAGCTGCTGTGATGAGAAGCGAAGGCAGAAACTTGTACAGCAAATATGATCTGTGATCTTTTTGTTTGGTGTTGGATTGATAGTGTAATAAATAACCAATGAGGACATGTTGGAATAGGTAGGGAAGATTTGTCTTTCTTCTCCTTACAGGGAGATGTCCACTCCAGAAGATGTAACACCCAACACCCACTTCACTCCAAATAAGGGAGAAGTCAAGTCTAAACTGTGGCCACTCCCCAATTTTAAACTGCACCAAAGCATTTGTTATTAGCTGTTTCCAGGATTTAACTATGGGTAGGCCAACCTGATTCTGGCACTGCTGAACACCAGACAAGTCCAACGTAACAAAACTCTTCTCGAGTTCACCACAATTCATTCGCCAAATGCTCGATGGCTTAAATGAAAATGTATAATAGGAAAAAATGACACGTTCACGAGCAGTTCAGTTTCAGAGTTTCTGTGTTTTATTGAGGATTAGCTTGATGCTGAAACCTCTCATATGTAACATGCTCAGTTGGCAGCGATGGTCTGGTCCATCCAGGCACGCAGCTTGGTAACATGGGAATAGACTGCGGGAGTGGAGGTAGAGCAAGTTGAACTTCCCCAGGACACAATACCAACCAGAGTCCAGACTCCAGATTTCTCACAGACCAGAGGGCCACCAGAGTCACCCTGAAAAATAAGAATAAATATGACGTTATAAAAAACTAAATGGTAAATGGACTGGTTTTTATATAGTACTTGTCAACTTTATCTGAGGACTTTAAACAACTTGCCTCATTCACCCAATCAGGCATGTCCTTTTTTCTATCGGAGAGCAGTTTGGAGCTAGTATGTTGCCCAAGAATATTTGGCATACAGACTTTAGCTTCTGATTAGCAGGTTTCCTGCTCTAACTCCTGGCCTACAGCCACCCCATAAAAAGCTAACCGTCAGTGCTTCTGTAATGAATGGAGGTCCCACTCACCATGCAGGAGGAGACTCCAGAAGCTCCAGCGCAGATCATTAAGTCAGTGACTTGGCTGCCCCAGTAAGACTGGCAGTCAGTGTTGGTCAGCAGGGGCAGGACAGCCTGCTGCAGACGGGGTGGTGTAGTAGCAGCTGCAACACACAAACACATCAGACATTAGTGACTTTTTTTTTTTTATCATGCTCTATCATTCCTCGTGTTTTAGCACAGCTGTTAACCTGGTGGTGTCATTACAGTCCAAACACAAGTGCATGAGGATGCTTGGAATAAACCCCTATCTAATAATTGTTAATCAATCAGAGTCTATGAAGACAGTATAACAAAGAATAACCTGTTTTCAGAACAGCCTGCTTGAGAAAAGTGTGCGAGCTCTTACCGTTGTAGCGGGTCAGGCCCCAGCCAGTGGTCACACACTTCATGCCTCCGGG
>VURO01047675.1:0-14451 GCA_015108175.1 Pelvicachromis taeniatus
TTTATTTTTTGTTGCTTTTTTTTTTTTTTTAAATCACAATTGCATTGGTGTCAATTTGTTAGAGATAATATATTTTTTTAAAAAAAGTTTATTTTTAAATATTAGATCAGCGCTAGCTGGTCTCCATGGAAACATTTGACATAATCAGTGTCTTTACATAGATGAATATCATTAATTATTAATGATAAAATATAATTAAAGTTAAATTGAGGAAATGTGTTATTTCAGAAGTGTGTGTCAAACTGGTAGCCCTTCACATTAATCAGTACCCAAGCAGTAGCTCTCACTTTCAAAAAGGTTGGTGACTCCTGCTGTAGATGGTGTTAAAGATGGCTGTCGCTGCGCTCATCAACTTCAAAAATGATTACGGTTTGCAAAATTAGTATAAAGTCGCGCTCAATATGATGTCAAACTGGTGATCGAGGTCATGAACTCATCGGGAACGTTTTTACCGAGGTGTCAGTGAGTTCAGTCTGAAGTCTTTGTTTTTGTTTGTTTTTTTCCCCTCTAACATCTACCGCCCCCTTCTGGCCATGTAAAAAAGAATGTGAGCGTTAGGCTCCTCTACTTCTCTTTACTTTAGTTTTAAATCACAGCATTTACAGCTTTAGCTGCTTTGCAAAGCTCATTCTTACTTGGGTCTTTAAAACACAAGAAAATAAATATGTTATATTTAGCTTACAAGACCTGAGACACACCTGATGATTTCAGGGATATTTGGACAATGTTTGAAGCTCAGTTACTTAAGTACTTTAAGTCTTGTGTGTAAAGTAATCCAATACAATAAAACACTTGGTCATTTTAGTTGCTAAAGCAGCTTGGTTTTCACACACAGCACATTATCCTCAAGTACACTATAGAACTATAATTGTAGAAACTTCTTGAGCATTAAGGATGGGCAGTAAAATAATTTAAAGGTATCTACCAAAAACCCATGAACTGCTGGTCTGCAGTAAAACTGAGCCCAAGTTAATGCTCTGCTCTTTTCAGGATTGGCCGTTTGATGATGGATCCGCCCCCCCAGACCAGGTGGTCGACGATTGGCTGAGCCTTCTGCAGACAAAGTTTCGAGACGAGCCCGGCTCCTGTGTGGCTGTGCACTGTGTGGCTGGATTAGGACGGTCAGTATGAAGCTGACACATGATTTATTCTGATGTTCAGCACACAATAGTTTTATACACGGCACAATGTGTAGTTGTTGTTTACTCTTCAGGTTGTGTTTGGTTAGTGTGTGTATCTGCTTGATCTTTCCTACTTCTAAGCGTTATTAAACAGACAGCAGCCACTGTGCTCACACTTAAAGACAGTAGTTCCTGTGTTGGTGATGAGCATAATAGAAACAGTCACTGTGCAGTTTGACACAGCTCTACACACACTTTAAGGATGACTGCAATAAAGTGACAGCTGACAAAAGCATTCATTTACCTCTCGCTGTGGCAGCTTCAATTATTTCCTGCAAAAAAAACCCACCAAGTAACTCAAACAGGTGTCAAATAAAACAGAGCTCTGGAAACGTTTATGATTGGCTGGCTTGTGTAATTGTGAGCCTAAACATATTACAGTGTTTTTAGCGGCAGGTGCTCCTTGGTGACTCAAAGCTCCGTCAGTAGTAGAGATGGCACGATACCACTTTTTTTTTTTTTTTGTCCGATACTGATATCATAATTCTGGATATTTGCCGATACCGATATGAATCCGATATAGTCTTTTATAATCAAGAAAACTGTTATTTGCTTTTGTGATATTTAAAGGACCGGATTACATTTTGTATTTCTCCCCGATATCCGATCCAGTAATTTAGGTCTGGATCGATACCGATACTGTATATCACATCGGTCCATCAGTAGTTGTCTTAGGTGCCATAACCTGACGTGCAAATGTAACAAACATTGCGTATTTGGCTGGAAGAGTATAAGAAGAAGTATCACAGCCAGAAGAACGAATCCCACCCAACTCTCGGCCACTGTTTAGGCAGACAACATGCAGACTAAACAAAAGTACAAATATTGGCAACTGCATTGTCCACTTATGAAGGCTACAATTGTAGGCTCATAAAAGTTACTGAGTTGAATTATCTTGTAGGCAACGCATTAAACTAGGAAAATATCACCCCAACAAATGCAGCTGCTCGTGAACTGAGTCGCCTGTTATATTCTACCAGTCACATAAAGAGGTTAAAGTTTAAGTAAGGCTTCTTGTTGTTTGTCCTCAGAGCGCCCGTGTTGGTGGCCCTGGCTCTAATCGAATGTGGGATGGAATACGAGGACGCGGTGCACCTAATAAGACAGTGAGTACTAAACTTTGATTCTGCTACTGCTCCTTTTCTTGCATCGTATTTCGGAAACTGAGCCTAACGTCTCCTTCATGTTGTCAGGAAGCGTCGTGGAGTTTTAAACGCTAAGCAGCTGCATTACCTGGAGAACTACAAGCCTAAACTGTGTCTGCGCTCCAGAGATGCCAACGGGCAAAACTGCTGTGTACAGTAGGGCAACAAAGAAAGTGGAGGTTTTCAAGTTTTTCTTTCCGTTTCTTCGGTTTCAAACCTCACATGAACATGTAGCAAAAACCCACAAACACTTAAACACAAATTTAAACGCTTGTTTGTCTGTAATGTAAAAATAAAAAAAACCCAGTGAGATATGATGAATAGAGCTGGCAGTATGTTTGACAGTGTCCTGTAGTCTGCAGCTTGATATTTGCTCTAAGCTCAATGCTGAATAAATAGAGGCTTGTTGGTTTAATGCACATCAATCCACACAGTGACTGAGAGTGAGTTATTTATGAGTCTGTCCCCCCTGAACAAATCGATGTCCCGCGACCAGAATGCCACAAGTATTCAGTTAGAAAACACACAATATTTAAGATTAAAGAAATGTGTTCTTAGTGTGATGCAAATGTGAGATTATCTGCTTTCCTTTTATGTCCCAAATCAGTCATAAGCTTCTGTAGAACAAACTTGTGTTGGCTATAAATATTTGCCGCTGACCGCCATGGAAGTGGACTAACATGTGGAAGAACAGTTGGTGAATGTATTAACAGAGGAACATGTAAAGGCTTTGGTAGATTATCCTAGTAACTGACGAGCATTAAGAACGTAATTAAAATCATCCAAATATTCTAATTTCTTCCACAGTGTCATGCACGTTTGAGAGCCAGTAAAACCAGTATGGGGTATTAATCTGCCCGCTAACACTAAAGCATGGATAATCTGTGTGATGAAGGTCTGTGATCCACTCTCAGGTCCATTCAGACGCATTAATGTTCACTATTACACGTTAGGGAATAAGATGGCAACACAACCATTCAGATGATTTTAGAAACAAAGTTCTGATCAATAGGATAATCTCTCAAATACTTCATGTTCCTGTTACAACAACCATGTAACAGCACTGTGGAGCCACAATGGCTGCCACTGCAACCTTAGTGGCCATAGTTCTCGTCAATCTCTGGCTCCACTTAGCTCTTCGGTCAGTGTTTGTAAGATGTATCTGGTCTTTGTGCCGTTATTTTCTTATACAGTTTATTTGATCTGTTCCTTCCTGTACTTTGTATCTGTTTGTATCTGTTATTTATTGTTTCTTTGTGAGATGTTTGTCTGATGGAGGGGGTAAAAAAAAAAAAAAAAATCTTAGTCTTGGAAAATTAAAGTGTTTAGTAATCTTAACTCCTGATTTTTGTATGTTTTAATGCAAAATGGGGCAATTTTGGAAGTCCCTGTGTTATTGTGACTTAGGAAAATATCTATTTTTTAATTGTCTTTGGTGTCAGTTGATAAAATTGACAAATATTTCAGATTGATAGCCCCTGTAATTAGACCACATTATGCAGGGGGATGCTGATAAAATCGGCCACACGTATTTTTGCTTGTTTGTTCGTTTTTGGTTATATTTAAGATTAATTAAATGAACCCTGTGATCAAAATGATATGCAGAAAATCCCTGTGTTGTACGAGTTTAACATTTTCAGACGTATTACTAATTTATCTTCACAAAGCGCCGGTCATCCTCTGCATCGGTTAAGCGGTCGGACTGTTACCCACGCCTGATTTCTGTGAACTCCATATTGCACAAAGCGAGCCGGCCTCCGGCTGCAGTGGTGCTTGTCTGAGTGGAATCGCAGCGGCACGTGGACTCTGTGGATGGCCGGAGGTTGATTGGTTTTATTGAGTGACCTAGAAAAAGAAAAACATGCACCGGAACTGACCTTGAACTGTAGAGCTGCAGCTGATTGATAATAATCCACCAACTGTGAGTGGACCACTTTATTAGGTACAGTCTACTAGTAACTAGTTGGACCAGCCTTTTACCTTCAGAACTGCTGTAAGTCTTCATGTTCCAAGCGTGCTCTGAAGGACTGAGATCTGGTGACTGTGGGGGCCATTAGAGTACAGTCTAAGAACTACTCTCAGATGGTGTGAGCGCTCTCAAGTGGGCTGTGGGACAGACCCATGCTTTCATGTTCTTTGTGTTAAACAACATGAAAGCATGGATCTTGACATTTGAACACTGGTGCCGGGTGGTTCTTGAATGCCTGGAGCACTGGGACCCTGATCTCGGCTCGCACCGGCGTGGGCGGCCTCTACCAGTGTTGACTGCCCATCGCCTCTGGGACTCCCCCAGCTCCTGCTGGGATGATGTGCAGATATCGCAGAGATGTGTGGCCTTACGTCTTTGGTACTCTTGGGGGCTGCGGATGGCCCGGTTCTTCCAGACCCATCTTTTCCTGTCTCTGGCTCCTGAGGGGATGTTATTACAGCTTCCCATCCTCATTCTCAAGTACGTTTTGTGACAAAGACACACACACACACACACACACACACACTCTCACTCACTCACTCACTCACTCACTCACTCACTCACTCACTCACTCACTCACTCTGCCTGTCCTGGCTTTAGACATTGTCATACTGTATACCACATAATGTGGTACAAGAGGAGACTATAGAGAATTTATAGAGCTAATCTTGGAAAAGCAAAATATGTTTGTCACAGCAACGTATTCAGACCATAATTCTAGTTGCAAAAGCTGCCAGACAGGATTTAAAAACCATAAATAAATACAAATAATAATTTTACTGAGGTTTAAAAACACACAAGCTGCACTTTGTAAACCTTCAAATGCGTTTAAGTCTTTGAACACAAAATTTCTGTTTACATGTGACTGACCACATCACAGTAATAACGGGTTTTACTTGCTAAAGGCCTGCAGCGTGTCACAGGAAGCGTTTCAATAAACCTAATTTAGTATTTTATGACTTTAAAATGAGCATCATGGCTCATTGAGGACATAAATACACACACGCAGACAAATTGTCCTTGGCAGCAGAGGACAGCTCTGTGATAATCTGCTGAATTTATGACAGCTGAGCATCTCTAAGCTCAGTGTAAGCTATATAAACCCTGTGTGTGAGTCCACGCTGTCCTATATCATCTTTTTTCCTCCTTCCCGTTTATTCTAAAGGGGATGGGAAATTAAAGATGGATCTTGGAAAGAAATGATCTTGCCAAACAATTCTGCTGTTATACTAAAGTCTAATGTTCCAAAACTGTAAAGTTTATTCAATATTTTAATTGATTCTGACATTTTTTTTTTAAAACTTGTTTGTTTTGATTTGGTCTTTAGAATGAGCTTGGGCTTAAAGAATCACAGTTTTCACATTCAGACTTAGGAACTGAGACTCTTTATTCTGTATCCACGTATCATTTTCAAAGGACCAGGACAACTGACTCCCGAGGTGTATAATGGACAGTCGTGTGCTATGTTATTTCTTACATTAAGTCAGGGGTTACCAACATGGTGCCCGCGGGCACCAGGTAGCCCGCAAGGACCACATGAGTGGCCCGCGGGCCTGTTCTAAAAATAGCTCAAGATAACAACTTACCAGTAAGCTGCATCTATTTTTATTTTTTGTTGCTATGTTTTTAAAAATCACAATTGCATTGGTGTCAATTTGTTAGAGATAATATATTTAAAAAAAAATGTTTATTTTTAAATATTAGATCAGCGCTAGCTGGTCTCCACGGAAACAGTTGCCATAATCAGTGTCTTTACATAGATGACTATCATTAATTATTAATGATAACACATAATTAAAGTTAAATTGAGGAAATGTGTTATTTCAGAAGTGTGTGTCAAACTGGTAGCCCTTCACATTAATCAGTACCCGAGCAGTAGCTCTCACTTTCTAAAAGGTTGGTGAGCCCTGCTGTAGATGGTGTTAAAGATTGTTGTAGCTGCGCTCATCAACTGCAAAAATGATTACAGTTTGCAAAATTAGTATAAAGTCGCGCTCAATATGATGTCAAACTTGTGACCGAGGTCATGAACTCATCTGTTCTCTGCTAGAAAATGTCACTATGCTATATGACGCAGTACATATATCTGCAAATTTACTTGTATATTTCCATCTCAGACTCCACTTTAAAGTGTTAAACCCATCACACACGTGATGTTTTGTAGTGTAAACATGAAGAAGTGAATATGGGTGGGGTTTTTTTGACTAATAAAGCAGAGACATAAGAGAGAGAGAGAGAGAGAAACGTTTTAAAGGCTTATTTTAGGGCAGAGAAACCTAGAAAACCGAAGCTTAAAACAAAAACTAAACATTAAATTTGTCTGGTGGTTCCTCACATGCAGTTTTGGTGATCCCAAAAATTAAAGTTAGAAAATACTTTACAGGGAAAATAAGTTTCTTATAATGGTGACACTGGCTTCCAGAATTATTGTCACTTCAGTTCATTTAAAACTCAGCTAAACCTAACAGTAAAGCGCTTGACATGCTTCACAATAACTCAGTATTTTACAGTTTAATGTGAGTACCTTTAAGTACCGCAGTGCCTCCTTCAGCACTGTATGTTTTGTGGAACTACAGGCGCTGAAAAATCCGAGTTCCCGTGAATATACCTCCACATATTCTGTGTAATAAGGCGACTTGGCAGGAATAACGCACTCTGTTTGTCTTTGTAGTGTGAAAGGTTTGTTTTGTTGCTCACGAGGCCGACAGAGGGCGCTCGTACTCAACAATCAGATGAATTAACACAACATGATGTGGAGCTTTGGATTGTTCAGCCACCGGTTCTTACTACAGGACTACTAGAAGAGGAGGAGGAGGAGAGCAGGGGTCAGATGGGAGGGATGATCAGGACGGTGACCCAGTTCACCCCGCAAACCCAACCGGACGACCGCCCACAGCTGATCAAAGGATGCAATTAGTGAGATTTTAAGGGTGATTTCAGTTTATAAAAACATCCAGCTGCATTTCCTCCTGGAGAGAGAGAGGGAGGGGGAGGAAGGAAGGAAGGAAGGAAGAGGGAGGGACTGAGGAGTAGAGAGGAGCTGGAGTTTTAGGTTTCCCAAGCATCTGGATATCTGGCAGGGAGAGACGAAAACAGGGAAAGTAATAGAGCTCGGATTTATGGAAAAGTGTCTCGAAGCAAAGGTAAAGGGCAGGAAAAGCGCGCGCAGAAGGGATAGAAGAGGAACATAAGGAGGAGAAAGTTGTTTTTCCAGCGGGACGGTGCAGCGAGCAGCAGGAATGTTACCGGTGAGTTTTCATTCATGAAACGGTCCACGAGTTTATGGATGTGCAACTTCTGCACTGAAGAGTCAAACTGAGGCAGCAGCCTGGAGCCTACAGCTTCAGACATGCGCTCATTTCACTCCTGCGATCTGCGTCTGGATGAGGGAACTGTGTGTTTCACGTCACTTATTAATGAATTTAAAAAAAAAACAACAACAAACGTACTGTGTGCATTAATTTAAATGTGCCAAACCTCAATGTAAATGCACGCTGAGCTTTAATTTGCTTGTGCAAGTGCAACTCCGGATAGACAGAAAAGGATAAGAGAGGCTGGGGTCGGATTTATTTATTCTGAAAGTTTTATGTTTCGTGTGTCACAGCTGCCAAAATAATAAATGCAACCGCTAACAAAATAGCTGAAATAATGCAGTAAAGGTCATTAAGCTATTAATACTAAAACAATCAGATTCAGTGGGTTAAAGGCTAAAATAAAATTAATAAAAACTATAAAAAGCTAAGTTTTATTTCAGTGCAACCAAGAGGCTCCATATACCAACAGTCAGACTCAATAAAACTGTAGTTTTCTAATAGACAAGAAGCTCAGCGTGTAAAGTGCTGTGACGGGCCAATTTTTCCGCTTGTTTTCCACTTAACTGTTTGATTTTTAACAGCGGCACCAACTTGGAAACCAACACTAATGTTTAGGAAAAGCTTTGAGCAGTTCCCATGTCACCCCCTTTAATGTTAGCCGTGAGTTTTCATTCAGAGACGAGGAAACAGAGAAATAACTAAACTGCTCTGCGCTTCTCATGTTCCTTCAACTTCAGTGAGCGCATGTCACACAGCAGCCAATCAGCTGATTACATGGCTGTATCCTGATATGTTTTTTTCTTCATGTTTACACATTCATTTGAAATTGTGGGATACATTTTTACAGCGAGCCTCATTTAGTCTGTTTGAGCCAGACGACTGCAAAGTTTTCTTTAATGCCTTGAATGAAAGAGCCAGTGGCTGCTCTTGAGGCCATTTACGTGAAAAGGGAACGACCATCTCTGAGGGGGGGGGGAAGGGGGTGCTGAGGGTACATCTCTCACCGTCGTCCAATGCTGTGATTGCAGCTATTTCCCAACTGCCTGTGAATGGACATGACAGCATTAACATACATGAAACTGAGTTTGTTGTGCTAGTTTGGGCCATTGTGCAACTCTACTGCTTATAATATTGGCAAAACCTGCAGTCAGATGATATTGAGGCAGTCGTTGAAGACTCTTTGCCACTAAAAACTTTCCATCCAGATGAACAGAATCAAGTTTGTGTGACTTGAAGGAAAAACATGTAACGTGCATGATGACAAGATAAACCGGTTTTGTGTTGAGATTTTCCACAGTTGTCCCAAATTAACTCCTATTAATGGCTTGTAATTGGCCTCTAAGCAAAAGTCTTCTGACCATTTATAAAGCATTAAGTGCATGTCATTAACCCTTTATGAACAGTCTTATCATAATGTGGGTCATGAAGCAGATACTGGAGGTTCTCTGTATGTACGCACAGGAAATATTTGCAGTCAAGCGCAGAGTGCCTGAAGTGTTTTTGTACTGCCAGGTCCATTTGTGTTGGTTTGCGGTTAGGTGCCTGAAGCGGGGTCTGTGTTTAGTACCAGCTGGACACATTTTGTTCTAGAACATATAATCATAAAGAGAAAAAAAAAAAAAGTGAACTTTGGTGCTGGTACGTGCCCTACAGAGGGCATTTGCTAACGAGGGGCGAGTCTTCTGATCGTGCAGCTTTTACGGTCCACTGATAGCATTGTACTTCTTGCATTTGCATTCGTATTTGCACTTCATGACAGTGGCACAAGCCGTTAGCCAATGAGATCCATCCTTTGCTTATGATATCAGGTTTCAAAACACCAAGATAGTGATGGAGAAAACGGCCGTCTCGAGGCTTGAAAATGGGACTTCACAAAGTTCACGGGTGATGTGACAGTTGCCACCTCCACATGCTGTCTATAAAAAGGGTCATCCATGTAGTGCTGCTTTGCAACATGTTCACCACTTATCGCTTTATGCTGAAGGTGCCGACCATCGTTGTGTTTCCACTCAGACAGTAGAGTTAATGTATATATATGATCTGCATGTTTTAGGGCCTGTCGGAAGAAAAGTCTCAAATTACCAACCCTGAAATCGGTGGACATTAGTATTCCTGTTTCCCTTCCGTCCTTCCTCCCTCTCTTCCCGTTTCCCTTTATCTCTCTCTCTCCCTCTGACACATGGCAGAAAACACTACAGCTCTTTGTGGCTGCTGTCAGCTCCAGACAATACTCTGAAGATATACAGATGTGTTTACTCTGTAGAGCGGGGCAGAGAAAGAGAGCCCACTACCTTGACCTTTGACCTTACCCTGAATTTCCAATCCTCCACCTCGGTTCAGACGCTTTCTCTAACCTTTGATCCAAAGTACGCCGCCTCCTAGCTCGTTCTGGAAACCAGCCACTGTTCACCGTATTGGGAGAATGTTTTGACAATTAAAGCTCTTTTGCCCTCATGTCTCCAAACAGGGGCAGCTCGCAAGACTGACACAGCAAATTCAAAACAGAGCATGATATCATCTGGCAACTCCTCCTGAAATGTTGAGCAGCCGGCACATATTTTCCTGGGTACACAGCCGGCAGCGCTGCCAGCGGTATCTTCTTTTTCCATGAATAGAGAAAGCTAGAGAAATATTACAGACATCGTGCAATCTCTCATTTACTTTATTATTTTTCATTGTGAAAAATAATAAAGTAACTTTTGTGAAATATTTTGCATGTTTCTCAGAATTTACTTCCAGATTCAAATAACACCAACCTCTATAACCTTTATAATTTTTCGTAAGGTTAAATAGTTAGTTTGCCACCACAGAGAGCTTTTACCCTTACCTTAAAAGACTCATTTACAGCTCCATATTTTTACTGTAACTCTGCTACTAGACCAGCTTTGCATGATTCAGACACTCGTATATTGACATTGTGACCATTGGTGCGTTTGTTTACCTTATAATATGAACCTTTGGAGGACACAGTATGAGAAAAATATCAATAGCTTCTCTTTAAAAACATGTATTCACTTAATACGTAATGGCCAACGTTGCAGGCGTGCCATGTCAGTGACAGAAGTTACATGTAAACGTCACGGAGCAGAGTCGCGTCTATTGGTTTAGGACGCTTATGTTAGAATTTAACTCGAAGCGCTGCTGGATCTAAGTTAAGCGTCAGAGACGCACCTGAAATGCTCTAGACTCTAAATATGATCATATCTTTATTCATGTATTTGCAACAGTAGCAAATGTAGCATTTTTAACGTCTGTAATACATCACCTCTGGATTGGAACAAACAAAGTTTTAAGCTTGGTGAAAATATTTGTGAATGGATCATGTGGCCTGTTGCTTTGGAGTATTTATTTATTTTAGTCAGATAACTGTGGTATTTTGTGAAACGTTGTTATGTGTAGACTTTGTAGAAAAAGAAAGACTAAAGAAAGTCCATGAACATAAATGATTTATCAGTGCAGCAGGAGAGACAGTGTATTGCCTCCCAATTGTGAGGATTGTTTCCTTCTCATTGAGCTGGTAGCTCGTGCTTTACTCGATGCACACAGTTCCTATAGAGACAGTACTGACTGTTCTGTGTGTGGGTGAGAGTGAGAGTAGGGTGTCTGAAACACAACCCCTCCCCTCAGCAGGGAGTCTGGTGTGACTGTGGGATTGTGTTTTGGGGGGGTTCTTGCTTTTTTTTATTCAGAAGCTTTATTCGTTTAAGCACAGCACGCCTTTAAAGCAGGCTGCATCCCCTGGAGCTAAAGACCAGAGTCTGAGTTGAAAAGCCAAAACCTGCAGTTCCTGTAGTCGCCACTTGAGGCTGGCTCCAGAGTGAGTCCTCCACCCAAATTTGCATACCGTATATCTTCCAATTGTAGCCCAGGAGTTTATTCAAAAAATTATCTGGCCGGCCCGGCGTTTGAAAGAGACCAGCGGTTATTGGAGACTGGCTTTTATTCCCTTCTCGAAATTGTCGCAGAGGTGAGAGGGAAAGAAGGTTTTTAGACTGAGGTGAAAAGACGAGTGGTGCTCCCTGAAACGTCTCTCCTATTTGTCGTGACATGTTTTCAAACCGGCGTTTAAAAGAGACAGGCTACTAATGGAAGATATACAGTATTTAACCCATATGAAGCTCATTTACAGGTGGTACCACAAATGGTTTTGGAAGGCCATTTCTTAATATCACCCCTTCACCTGGATAATTGTGTTAGAGGCGTGGTCACATTGATTGACAGGCAGCTGGAGCCGCTCAGCGATTTCTTGGCCTCATCTTCATTATTTTCCATCTTAAAACTGAACTCTCTCACGATATTTATGGTGTTAGTGTCTGTAAAACATTTAAAATCTTTTTTAAATGGAATTATCTGACCAATTTCATGGCTTACTGAAGTTTCAGTGAGTGAAATTCTAGCATTTTATTAGTCCTCTACTTAAGTTACCCAGACAATTTACGAATGCTCGCATTGGCTGATAACTTAACACTCCAGGCATTCATCCATAACTACGCAACGTAACTTCTAGGTAAAAGAGAACTATGGAAACCCATCGTGATGCTTCGTGAAGCTTCTTTTGTCTGGTCTGTGCTTAAAATCGCCAACTTTACAGCAATTAAAAGCATGTTTTTAATTGCTCCATAAGGACAAGTCTACAGGGGCTGAAGGACTTAGCTTAGAGTTGAGAGATTTCGGCATCTGGCGACAGAGGCGCACCTGATTGTTAGCTAATGAGTGTGCAGTGTTCTCAGCTTTTCAAATTGTGACTGATTTTGTAATTAGTCAGTGGGCATATTTATTTATCCAAGCAGAAATCACCTTTTTAAGCAGAGGGGTCGTCCCCTGCTGGCCTTTAAAGAGAATGCAGACCTGGAAGCTACTTTCATCTTTACATCATCTGTTTACATAGTTTCATTCACCTGGATATTGGGCTTAAGGGCTCGATGTCCCGACACAAGCAGCCGTAGCTGACTGCTGTCTGCTAGGTTTCATGTTGCTAATGTAAGTCACTGAACGAGCTGTGGTTACCTTTTGGAGCATTTCTAATGGTTTGCTTAACTGTAAAAGAAAATGTTTGTTTTTTTTTTAAATTTGAGTTAGCTTAAAATATGTCATATATCAGTCTGCCCTCAGTGAGCGCTAGTCCATATCTTGTTGTTTAAGCTTTAAATCCCTTCAGTTTAACAGCAGGCACTCCTTGAAGCTGCCTCTCTGGAGGGACCGAGCTATTTTCTACTCCGTGTGCAATACTTTCCAAATTTTCTCCCCACTCACATTGGCTGATTTATCCTTTCATGATTCATGATTAACAAGTGAACACACTGTCGTTTGAAATATCACAGAAATTAAAATTAAGTTGTGTGGGCTGCTGCCACCAGCTGCTCTCAGATCTTCTTCCTGATTTAATTTAAGCTCCTAGAAGATCTAAGGTTCAGGCAACGATGCAAGAGCAGAAGCAGTTGCAGGACATGCAAAAAGAAAAAAAAGCTAATTTTTTATTAGGAAAGTGTGCAACACTTTGAAATAATTAACCGCTTGCAAACCATTTCACTCCCTGGAGAACGTCTCTCCGTGAATGAACTCTACACTCCCACATCTCCAACACGGTCATCAAGACATCATCGTTTAAAACGGCAAAGCAACAACAGCCCAAACATCATCCCTCATCATCATATCGGTTACATAATTCACAGGGAAACGGCACTCTTCCTGACACTGCCATTACGCTTGGTTATACAACTAATGCGGTGAAAGACAGAGGCACGACGGTGAACTCACAATCTGTAAATACAAGGCTGTCTTTGTAGAAACTTTATGTGTCGTAGGCTTTCTGAACCATCGACTCCTAGATTTAAATGAAGCTTCTTTGAAGAAGAGGAGGAGGAGGAGGATTACATGAATTGCGGACCAGGCTATTTCTTGGCTGTTGGCATGCTTTCTCACAACTAATGGCTTGGTCATAGACACCCCCCCCCCCAAAAGAAAAAAGAAAACGACTGCAGTGGGAGGTGTGAGTTGTTGCTTCGGTTGTGTTTGTTTTATTGTCTGAAGTGGTGGATTCCAATATTCCTAAAGTGAATTTGATCCTTTAGAGATTTTTGGGGGGAAGAGAGGCAGGATTTCAAGTAACTCTGAATCTTATTCATGATTGTTGGGGAGGGTGAGCGTGAGGTGGACCGATGGATTAGTGCAGTGTTGGCGGAAATGCAGCCATTGTATTGGCCTGCTGTGGTGAAGAGAGAGGCGAGCTGGAAGGCGACGATTTCTTCTTAGCAGTCCACTGTTAGCAGTTTCCTCTGTCGTCTGTCTGGGATCAGCCTTAGACATAAGGTCAGCAACATCTGGAGGGATTAGAGCCACTGCTCAGGAGCTGAGGTGGCATGTATATGTTTCCTGGGTGCTTACACATCTGGGAGGACACCCCTGGGTAGACCCAGAACCAGCTGAAAAGATAATGGCTGTGTCTCAAGTGTGTACTTGTGTGTACTTGTGTGTACTTGCGTTCTCGCGGACTCGTTATACGTCATCAGTCGGAGACAAGTACTGTCCCAATTCAAAGTACGCATCAAGCCGAGAACGCGAAAAGTTCCCGGATGTGTTCTCGCTCCGCCCGTTTTATCGAGCATGCATCGGTGGTGACTTGTGTGGACTTGGTGGAGCCAAATAACCCGTCATGCATTTCACGAGACCAGCCCGGTCACGTTCACCTGACCTGTGACATCATCGAGTACGCTGGCGTTCCAATTGCACAAATCGCGAGTCCGTACTCGCGTTCTCGGCAAGTCCGGTCTTGCTGAGAACGCAAGGAAGTACGGACTTGCCGAGAACGCAAGTCCGGACTCGTGTACTTGCAATTGAGAAAC
>VURO01047676.1:13397-27356 GCA_015108175.1 Pelvicachromis taeniatus
AGTGTGACTGGAATGTCGCTTAAAAACCCCCCCAAAAAACCCTCCGCGCTGTTGTCGGTCCTCCTGCGTCTCATCACTCGGCCAGCTGTTTCCAATCAGCTGTCATCTACTACCAGCATCGACCATCGAAGTGGGATTATTACACTGAACTGGAACTGTCGGCTAGCGAACCTGCTAACTGTGATTTTCTGGTCTTTTACTTCCTCTCCTGGAGAGTCGGGCGGAGAGAAGTTTCGCGGAGCACCACTCGTGCACTGGGCTACCACAGACAAGGAGACACTCAGGAGCAAAGGAGGAGCACAATTGGGAACTGCACTATTTGTGAACTGTTGGAATACGTTTTGGAGCACTGTAAGTCTTTTCACCTCAATCTAAAAACTGCGCCTGGGTCCTCTTTCCCTCTCACTTCCGTGACAATTCAGTCTGAGAAGGGAATAAGAGCCGGTCTCCAACAACCGCCGGTCTCTTTTAAATGCTGGGCCGGCTGAATAATGTTTTGAATAAACGCCGGGCCTACTATTGGAAGATATACGGTATTTTGCAATTAAACTTCAATGGCCCATCACAGCAGAATGAAATCCTAGTGGTGTTAGAAATTGGGGCAGCCCCCCCCCCAAAAAAAAAAAAAAAAATAGAAAGGCGATCTTTCCATGGTAGAAAGTTCCTTTCTAAAGAATATAACATGAACATTAGCTGCAGCATTGGAAAGACACATGGTAAGACATTAAATGAACAAAGATGTATCGTGGTGAGTGAGAAAACTGAAGGAAAGGTCTGGATAGCAAAGGGGTAGAGTGAAGCAGAGCAGAGACTGAGCCAGCATTGAGGCTCAAGGACAACTGGAAGTCAGGAGAGTGCCGTGTCTGAGGTAAGGGATGAGATTAGATTGAAGTTAAGAAAGTGAAGGAGAGCCTGTGAAAAAGGCTCATGGCCAATGTACACCAGGAGAGAGAGCATGGAGCCTTTGATAAGGCGAAGGGGAAGAGAGACAAGGCTGCTGATGGCCAGGAGGGCTCAGTGTCTGTGATGAGGCTGAGAGTTAAGAACCACTTTAAGAACTAAAGAAAACACGAATGATGTGAACAAACACACAAATGCAGGATAATGCTGCAAATGAACCGGATGCAAGAACAAAAGGCTATTATTGAACAACAGTTCACTTGTGGATAAGTGGGAGAAAAGCCTTGTGAAGCTGTCGATGATGTTAGTGATGAGCTTTTGAAATTTCACCATGGAACAGAACAGAAACAGCAACTTTGAACTGAGTTAAAGCCTATTTATGATACATCTTGAATTAGCCATCCGTGAAGAATGGACACATCTTCGCTACTATATTTGTCCTGTAATATGAGGAATCATGCACTGCCAAGTCTAACCTCATAAGAAACATGCAATGAGGCTGAAGTCTCTTTGTGGAGGACAGGAAACAGCAGAAACTTTGGAGTTCTGCAGCTTGTCAACTATTATTTGCACACCTTTGAAGAAGCTGGGAAAAAAATATGACTGGACTATAGTAATGATGTCACCATAAAGTTTAAAAGCATGAGAAAGTGGAAAGTATGTAATGAATAGGCTAGCAGCTAAACACCTGGGACAGCAGACAGATGAGTAAATACAGATCCTCCTTACTGAATTCATGCAACGCTTATTCTTGTTTGCACTGCACACACAATGCCAAATACATGAGGTAATATTTATTCCTAAAACTACGTGCAGCTTGTTTTACAGCACTGTGCTAAAGCTTCCCAGAAATGTAACTACACATACTACAGAAACTCAACACGCTGATTAGTAATGAGATGCTGTCTCCATAAAGTAAACTGTAATAAGTTGTAAAATAAGTAATGTTTTATCTTCTTTCTTTCCTGCATTTTAATAAAAGTAACTGCTATTCAAGACCTATCAGCTCCAAGCCCATTACAAACTGCTCAGTTTCAGTCTTGAGGATAGGATCACCAGCACCAGTATAAAAGCAAACAACCACATCATCCACTATGACCCAGCATTTAACTTAGTTCTGTAAATGATGCTTTAGTACTTGCAAAATCCCAAATATCCCTTTTTAGGAGCGGTATCCCTAAAAAGATTTGAGAGTAGAGAAAATGAAAGAGGTGTGTTATTTAGGTCATGGCTGTCCACCTCCAGTTCAGTTCAAATCAATTCAGATAGAGCCAAATCACAACAGTGACAACAGTTGCCTCCAGGCACTTTGAGGCCTTTGGCTTGCTAATCGGTTACATAACTGCTAATCGCTTCTGTTTGTTTGTTTATTTGTCTATTTGCTAGCAGTCTGGTGTCTACAGTTTTCAAGATATCATTTTCAAATTGTGTGATGTAGATACCAATAACAGCTCAAGCTGATTTAATTTAGGTGAAAATCGAGTTCAGGTCAAGGTCAAAGGCACGCTAAGCATTTGACCTTGACCTTCATTGAAAATTTCAAGAGGCCATATTGAGAGATATGTCATGGGCTGGGTGAGTGTGGGGTTTTTCCACTCTGCTGGGCTCCACCTTCAGGCGGGGACTCCAATCAGCTTTCACACCTGACTGCAATGAAGTCACCGGCACTTAAGCCCAGCACTCACACCAGCCTAACCCTGGTTAGTGAAGGCCGTCATAGTAAAGAATCTTGTCATGGTGTCTTCCTGTACTGAACTTGTTTTTCTCTTTGCTCACAGTGAACCTTTAGAGGCCGTTGCTCCTACTGCCATAGCCTGTTTTTGTTCAGTCACTGGTCATCCCACAGCTTCTCTGTTCATGCCCGCCTGCCTGCCTTCCTGCCATAGCTGTTGGACAGCGAACATTCTGTACTCACTCGGACCCCTTGGACACCCTCCTCCTACGTCATCTTCACCTGCAACGCGTAAGCTACTCCCATCAAAGTTTTGTCAACCGGCTGTGGTTAAATGCCACTGACTGCCTGTCTCCTCTCATTATAGAGACTCTGTGCACCTCCACCCGGGCTGTTGCCCCCTTTCCCTCCCCAGGATCTGTTCATGATCTCTAGTATCCAGCCATAGTATACGGCTTGAGTTACTTGTTTTGCCTCACAGTTTATAACCTCCATAGTTCTCAGTTCAAAAGCTTTAGTTTCTTGCATTGGCAGTTAGTTGTCACTGTAAATAAAGCACTGTTTTGCCTCCATCTGTGTCTGCACTCGAGTCCACACACACAGCCCGGCCCTCTTGGCCGTAATGAGATATCATATGAAAGAACATAGAGAGAGCTGTACAACATGTTTTTTTTTACTAATACAATTCCCTACGACGTCACAATGATGCCATGAAGTATCGCAAAATCACACTATGCATGAATATATCTTAAAATCTCTTACAGCCAAAGATTTTAGTTATTTCTGCTCCAATCATAAGGGTAAAGATTAAAATACACAATTTTGTTATGTAATGCTTCATGGTCATTGGCCAAAGGTCAGGGTCACATGAATTATGAAAAAGCTTTAGTTTCTACAAATATTAAAGCTATGTATTAGTCACTAGTTGACATAAGAACTGACTTTGTTTGAGCTCTTTAAAACTATTTTTTTTTTCAATACAACATTATTTGACTTCAGAGTGACACAAACAGATTAATATCCTGGGCCATATTATCAGTGCTAACATCAGCAAAATGAATCCATGAAAACAATGAAAACAATATTACTTGGGATTTTCATATTACTAATACCAACATATAGCGCTGGTATCATTAAAAAAGACCAGAAGGTCCCCGTATCTTTTAAAAGACAAACTTGAGCAATAGTGAGCAAGTCAGTGTAAAAACAGAACAAAAATGTACTACATTAATATCAATCTGACTCAGAACACTTTAAGTCTTGACGCATGCCCTATCAGCAAGGTCTGGACATTTTCTGGGCTTTCCATTTTAACGTCTCTAGTCATGATGTAGCAACCCTGACTCGGAGTCATATGAGTCACAAATTGCGACAAATGTATATCCCTGGATTGCCAGGAGTAATCCTTGTGAGATCAGCTTTTGCAGACAACGCAACAAAGCCATACTTCCTTTGGCTGGCTATTGATGTATGGATCAACACAAACCATTCTGCCAACAAAGAAACATCACTGCCTTCACATTCTCATACTCAGGGGCTTGACTTTCACACATGTGACAATCAACTCCACGACAACCATCTGCTGACCTCTTTATAAACATCTTAACTATCACATGGCTTTAGTTAGCTAGAGAACTGAACTGATTCATGTCAAGGTTATTACCTTCAAAATAACTTTTTGAACCTTTAAATTACTAATATTGTGTGATTTTAATACAAAAACAACAATGGGACAAAAAACTACTCTGACCCATGGAAATGACAAAATACTCCCTCCTCTCAAAGATTTGTGTGTGTCTGCAAAATGGACAGACTGACACATTAAATGTGTGACAGAATTTCACTGTGCGCTCTAACGTGGCAGTAACAAGCATGTGACAACCAGCCCTTTTCTTTCCGAGGAGCGACAACAGCAACTAACATGCAAATCTCATTCAAATGTTAAGGAAAGTAACATATAAGAATAAGATTCATAATTGGGAGAAAAAAAACCCATAAACTTTGTCCACATTTAATAAGTGACAGAAGCACAGCTAATTTGCAGAGATCTTCATCATGTGGATTAATATTTAACAGATGGCATGTTTTTGTCGTTTTCCCAGCGGAGAGTGAACTGGAGAGCGCGCGCACACACACACACACGCGCGCGTCTGCTTCGGCTTTTATAAATGATCATTTATACTGTATAATTGTTTATTAATCGTTGTGTATTGTCTCAGTGAATAAACGGGATATAAACAACGCTCATTTGTTGGTTATTTACACCTTGAAACACGTAAAGATTCTCTTTATAAGCGAAAATCGTCACGGAGGGATTTTCTGACTTTCTGTTCTAATCTGCACACCATGAAGTCCACCAAACCTTACCGTTCAACTGTGTCCAGATGTGACTAACATATCCTTCATAAAGTGGGAGAAGCGGTTTCCAAACGCGAACATGGGTACGTGAGGAAATCCGCACAAACCACACCTCTCCACACCTTTGTCAGAGATGAAGGTATTGCGTTCTCGGGTAGCAAACGAGTATTAATGTCATGTTTGTTACCTGTGAGTGAAACGGTGAAAAAGTTGTCACCGAGAGTGAGTCTACGATTGAACGTGTAATTCATAAAACTACACCAGAGAGGGATTTCCTCGCAGATCAGGTACGTCACATATAAAAGTTTCATATTTTAACAGATGATGCGGTAAAAACAGCTTAATCTTTACTGATATTATTTTCTTTATTTTCTTATGAGTGAATTCAAATATTAGTACATAAAACGTCACAGTCAAATGTTTACTATCCTGAAAATGAACATGACTTCTTTATTTATTCGTTTATTTATTTATTTTTTACATCTTTGTATAAATGGCAATAATGCTAATACTTATCCTTGCAGGACTGTGTTGTTCCTTATATGTGGATATTATATAAGCATTATCTGACGCCTTTTCTTATTGTGAGTTTAACTTGTGTGTATCACCACACACTCTGTCTGCAGATTGGTAATGTTTCCTGGTCACACATCTAGAATGACTTCAAAATTGAAGATGCTGGTGTTACTGCTGTGTGCTGCTGGCATTGGTACGTATTTCAACTACCACTTCAGTGATTTTGCTGTGGACCAAAAGCTGTGTGCGTGTACAAAATGTTTATCAGAAGATAAGCAGTTGCTTCTGGATCGATCGAACAGAAGTGTTCAACCATTTTTGACTGCAAACTTCAACCTCTCAGAGAATGAATTCAACTGGTGGAAGGTAAGGAGTCACCTGGAAAGGATGACATTTTTACCTCCCCGAACTCATTTGGACTAACAACAAAGTTTATTTGATATGTCTGACAGGGTTTGCAGGCTGAACGTCGTAGCTTCGGAGTTTATGAAACAACAGTGGCCAACTTCTTTCAGATCTTCCCACGAAATCCAGATGTTATACAACCCAAATCTGACCACTGCAGGACTTGTGCAGTGGTGAGTAATTCTGGTAATTTAAGGAGATCGCATTATGGACCGCTGATAGATTTACATGAAGCTGTCATAAGGTACTTTCTCAGCTGAAGGAGTCTTCTTTAACCATTTAAGTTTCTGTCTTACAGAAAAGGTCCAAAATTGTTGTGAAATATATCCCTTTGTGCTGTTTAGAATGAACAGTGGTATCACCAGAGGCTTTGAAAAAGACGTTGGGAACAAGACAACTCATCGTATCATGTATCCAGAGAGTGCCATGGATGTGGATAACAAAACTCATTTTGTGCTGTTTCCCTTTAAGATACAAGACTTTGAGTGGCTCATTAAGGCCTCTACAACAGGTTTTACTGGAAGGTGAGTTACATGCAAGTTAGTGGTTTTCTTGTGCATGCGTTCAATATTATATTAGCCAGGCTATCATGAAACAAATATTCAGAGTACTGAGAGTTTGCACATGTCCAAACAGTCATGCAAGACTGCAATTCCACTTTAGCAGGTTGATCTTAACTTAAAGCTCTGTGGCAGGTGTATGTCCAAACGGTTAAAGCTATCTATTGTGTTGCAGATTAAAAAAACAAAACAAAACAAATTATGTCCATAAAATCATATAAATAATCTCCAGTTTCAAATTTATTATAATTAAACATTTATTAATCTGTGATGATGATTCAATATATGAGTCCTCATAACATAGTTTTACTTTAAGTATGCACTTAAAGGATTATGAGATTTTAAAGAAAACACTAAACATTTGTTTGGAAGAGTTATTCAATGTAAAAACATTTTTAGGCAGTTGTGACTTACTTTTTATATACTGACGTTTGTATTTAGTCACATTTGGGCCTGAAAATTATGGTCAGTGCTTTCTAATTTTGTTAATCTTGTTTCAGATAAAATATTCCTCTGAGCTTGCCCAGCTTTGTTCTTGGTCCCCTCAATGCCACCCAATTAAAAAAAAAGAAAGAAAAGCCACTACTATGAAGATTTACAGGTTACAGTCAATATACAGCACCCTCTTCTGTGACTTCTGCGTCAGTGGCTAGAACCTCCTGTGCTTGCCCCTAAGCAAAGCATCCCAATAAATTTACATCTCGCCTAGTTTGTCTTGCAGCACAGAATTTACATGATGCAAAAAATCCAGAGTGTATGCAGATTAAAAGTATTGGCTTTCCATGGAAAAGGTCAATTTCTTTCTCAAACTATGAAATTAATATTTTCTCAACATTATACACTCAAAATTTTTTATACACAGAATGCATATATATTTATGTTTTTTCTTTACACGTGTACCATGTTAAATGTTAATTTGAATGAAAAATAAGATTTAGTCATTGATTGGTATACAGTCAGTTTATACCAAGCACATTTTCCTGAATGAAACCCTGCTTCATGTTTATTAAAACTGAAGATTTTTTTTAAGTGTAAGTTGAAAATAATAAGGCAGTTAGAAGTAGTATTAGTAGTATTAAATTAACAGGTTTCTCTGGTTTGACTCATTTCTGATGATCAGAAAGTTAAAATGAACACACACGCTACTAGATTAATGAATTCACACCAAATGTAACAATTCACCAGCTATGTCTCAAGGAAACAAATTCCAGTGAGCTTGAAATAAAATCATTCAAGCATTATTCAGAAAAAAATATTCACATGTCTGCTGTGAAGCACAAATGTAAGTTTACTTATAAAGACACATTTCTTCGTTACCTTTATTTTTGTTTAAACAAGTTTTTTTTTCTCCACACGCTACTGTTTCCAACAGGTCATATATGCCAGTACAATCAAAGATCAAAGCTAACAAGGATTTGGTGAGTGACTTCAGTGATGAAGCTACCTGGTGACAATGGTTAATGTTAATAAAATAAGTTAAAGGCTCATTTTGGTTTATAACAGGTCATGGTTGTAAATCCATCTTTTATGAAATATGTTCATGACGTTTGGCTGGGATACAGGGGACTTTATCCATCCACTGGCTTTATGGCTTTGATTCTTGCACTGCACATTTGCGATGAGGTAAGAGCATTCCCTTGTGAGGTCCACAAAGTTCAGTTTGTGAAGTGCCACAAATACACAGTAAAATGTGTTTGTCATTGTTTTACGAGTCGGTCCATATGAGTCTTTGACAATCTACTTTTATGTATTTCTCAGAAAACTCAGTTTTCTGGGAGACAATGAGACAAATCCTTAGTGTTGTTGCTGTCATAGGGAGGATGGACAGAACAATATCTGGATCATTTTGAGACTTTGCTTGTTTAAAAAGTCATAGAGTTTCTATTCAATTCCTTTGAAAAGTAAGCTTATTGCAGGCAAGGCAGTTAAAACCAAGTCTTTTCCAGGAATGGTTCCAGTGTATGGCCAAAACAGGAGAGCAGGCAAGTAATCCATGCATGTGTCTCTCCTGACAGTTATCCTCAAAGCAGTGGGCATGTAAACATATTTCAATTTTATTTATATAGTGCCAAATCACAACCACAGTCGCCTCAGAGAAAACCCCAACAATCAGATAACCCCTGTATGAGGAAGTGCTTTAGGGATAGTGAGAAAAAACTTTTACACAGAAGAATCCTTGGGCAGAACCAGGCATAGGGAGGGAGAGCCATCTGCCGTGACCACTTAGGAGTGAGGGGAGGGAGACAGGACAAAGACATGCTGTTGAAGAGAGGAGACGAAGATAAGTTGAGCACAAAGCAACTTTCTCAAACCCTCCATGGCTGCTGGGCAGCCCTCTGAACTGTCAAACGGTACATCCTGCCTATTGCTCTATGGCCAGTGTCTGCAACCTTCAGTATCGAAAGGGCCATTTTAGCTCCTTCTACCAAACAACAGGAGAAAACGAGCAGTACATGCGTGGGGGCAGAGGTGATGAGAGAGGGGCATATGACAGATGTAATTGGGAGAGGAGAAAATAATACCTATAGTATATGTGCTGATAGGGTTACGGTTAACCCTCAATTCTAACCTTTGGGCAGAGGGTTAACGCCCTCTGCCCTAGGGCTAACACAAAGAGACAGACCACCATTCATCCCACTAACTACATGTCTACGAACTGTGTGAGGAAGCTGGAGAGAACCAGGAAAATGGTGACATACAAGCAAACAAATATAAAAACACACACACACAGAAGGTGTGTTCATATTCAGAAACTGCATCCTTCAAAGGTTGGATTTGAAACCTGATTATGTCATGGTCAAGATATTAAAAGCAGTCCAAATTTGAAGGCTCCTCTGAATGCAGCCCCCCGATGCGTCCTTTTCCTGCGTTCATCAAAGAAGTGGAACATGGCTCAGCGCACAC
This sequence comes from Pelvicachromis taeniatus, assembly GCA_015108175.1. NCBI lineage: Eukaryota > Metazoa > Chordata > Actinopteri > Cichliformes > Cichlidae > Pelvicachromis > Pelvicachromis taeniatus. The sequence continues at coordinate 22,713 of VURO01047676.1, forward strand.
TATCCTAAGATGCATTGTGTGTGGAAAACGACGGGATTGTTCTTTATAAATACTGATAGTGACAGACAAAACAGAAGATGGTTATGTTAATTGTTATGGTGGGTGCCACGAGTTTTGTAAAAGGATGAGCTGTTTGTTGAAGATGACATCAGGCTGCAGGGAGAAGCTCAGGAAAGGAGAGCAGAGAGACTGGCAGAGCATCCTGGAATCATGCACTTACCCCAGCCAGTCTGTGTCAGTAAAGAGGGGAAAGGGTAGAATGAGTTACAACAGTTGTGGGACTAACATAGTGGCAAGCAGTGGAGACAGTTCGTTTCAGGTGGTGAATAATGGTGACAAAGACAAGAGCTGGAGCTCTTCAGGAAACTTGGCTGGCAGCTACAGGGGTCTGAGAAGATAGTAGGATTGACAGGAGGCCAGAAGTGGTGAAGCAGGGCATGATACCAATAGATGATACAGAGTTCATCTGATGGTGAAGAAGGGGCCAGTGAGGATGGCACAGGATGTTGGTGATTGCATTCAAGGAGATCGGGCTGACCTCCAGAGGATCTCTGGATGCGATCTCTCTGGAGGCTGGCATCAAAAGAGAAACTCAGGAGCATAAGGAGGTGGCTGGCTGCAAAGGAGATCTCCTCAATGTCATGCACAAAGCTCTCTGGTGACTTGATTGGGGCCCTGACCATGAGCAAGCATCACAGGAAGATCTCTAGTGAGTGGTGGTGATGAAGGCCCAGCAATGGCTTGGCAGGAGGCCTGCAGTGGAGCCATGAGCCATCATGCTCAGGCCACATGAGACCCTCTGGCTTAGATGAGAAAGGACCCAGGGCTTCAACCAACCCTGGAGGATGAGGTTGAGACTGATATCTGAGCCCCCTCACCCTCGGGACAGGGACAGATGGAGAGATAGGCCGACCTTGGCCAATATCACCCTCAGAGCAGGGATTGATGCAGAGACAGGTCGGGCCTTGGCTACACTCACCCTTGGAGAAGGGTAAATAATCTCTGTAGTGGCCAGTCGAGCAACTAACTCACATCCCTGGCTACCTTCTACCACAAATAATTCAATCTTTTTTGCGTTGCCTTGGAAAAAGAATGGCCATACTTAACATTAACCGGTTCAGGACACCCGGCATCGGTACACACAGATAAAGCTTGAGCTGCACAGGGCACACAGAAGAGGAGCAATGTCATTGGACACGTTTCTTCCTGCAGTGAGCTGGCCTTGACAGTGGCGATAAGTTTGTTGGGCAGCAGCAAGAACAGAAAGGTCTCAGTCTGCAGATGCATCAGAGAACTGTTGGGTTGCAGAGGGAGCTAAGCACCGTCTAATTGCAGGAGAGAGGTGGAAACACACTCGTTAAAAGGAGAACCTATGCCAACAGTTCATGCTATCAATTCTTTCTTTGCTGGGTGACTTGAGAGAGGAGCCATGGCTGTGATGAAATGAAATCATCCAAGAAGGCTGACAGTATCACCATCTTGTAATGGCTTTGGGCTTTCTTCACAAACAAAGAGTCTCTGAAGCTGGGCTAAATCTTTCTCAGATGCTTTAAAAAAAAAACTAAAGTCTACTGGATCCATGTCTCCTGCATCTATTGAATGGCCAGATCATTCCATCATCCACAATAGTAAACCTGGACACGAACACATGTCAAAGTGAAAGTGAGTTCACTTTTCAAACTGAAAAGTTTGAAAAGTGTACACGGACAAAGTACACGGACAAAGTAAAGGGGTAGGCAAGTTATCCCCACTGCATCAGCTCAATACTTTCAGGCTCAGAATCCAGATCTTCTCAAGACATTGGGAATCTAAGCACAAAACAACTTTCCCAAACAATTCATGAAAGTCTACCCACCACATCCAGTACGATGATCTGACACTGACGGTGGAAGTGGTAAGGGTGGGGAGAAGCGGTAAGGGCGGGGGGAAGTGGTAAGGGCGGGAACAGCTGGTGACGCAAATCTGAAGGCTAGACCGTCCCATTTCTTAAGCCTCTCACTTCCGGCCTTCTCGGTCTAGGTGGGACCCGGCCGACGAACACTGCGTCGGCGGCCCACGTCGGCGGCCCACGTCGGCTGCGGCCCACGTCGGCTGCGGCCCACGTCGGCTGCGGCCCACGTCGGCTGCGGCCCACGTCGGCTGCGGCCCACGTCGGCTGCTTCCGAGGTTTTGGGACACAGCTTTTGTCTCTGGACAACAAGGAAACCTACTAACAAACACAGACTCACACTGACAGAGGAGAGAGAGAGAGAGAGAGAGAGAGAGAAAAAGGTAAACTGTACCCAGATAACCTGGGCACAATTTGCTTGCCCAAGTAGCTTAAAAGTTCATTTCTTTTGAAAGTTGCCACCTTTTGTTTCGAGTTTGATTATAAAAGTGACATTTTTAATATTTCCGAAATTATTATTTCCATTCATCATTCATCACCTCTTTTTCATATCTTTTCTCACCTTTTTTTGTTTTGCTAGGTTGATGTGTTTGGCTATGGAGCTGACAGTAACGGAAACTGGAATCACTACTGGGAAATACTCAAAAACAAAAATTTAAGAACTGGAGTACATGCTGGAAAATATGAATATGACATCATCCGGCGCTTAGCTCAGCAACAAAAAATTAAGTTTTATGAGGGCATAATGAAGATATGATGGAACCAGGAGGCAAACTACTGATGTGAAGCCAAATGTCTGAATTTACAACTATAATTGTCTCATATGGAGACAATTCATATTTAAACTGAGATTTATTGCGAAGAGCGACTATTATTCCCTGAAGGACAAGTCATTTGATATGTGTAGTTTTGGCAGTTTCTTTCCTAAACCACCGAAGGAAAAGTGGTTTGTCACACATACATACATACCCAGCATCATAAAGTAATTATGGAAGGATGGCATTATGGAAGAGCAAAGGGTAAAGAAGCAGAGGATACAACACAATTCAAATTTTGTTTAGTATGTGCATTTGCATCCTTTTGCACCCACATTTTATGTAGGGTTGTATTAATTTAACTTTATTGCTTTTTGTAATGATTATGGGAGAAATAATATATTATAGTATTTGAAAAAAAAAATGCTTACCTTTTATGTTCTAACATTTGAAGATAGTAGCATTTAACTGCATTTAGAAACCAAATATTTGTAACTATGTTAAATATCTGAAGGAGTATTTTTTTTTGAAGGTTTGTTAGAAATTAAGTGTATGATTATGTTTATGTAGAACATGGTCAGCATAATTGTGCACTATATTGCCAAAAGTATTAGCCCCTCTGCCTTCACACACATATCTACTTGAGTGACATGCCTTCTTAATCCATGCGGTTTAATGTCGGCACACTTTTTGCAGCTATAACAGCTTCAGCTCTTCTGGGAAGACTTTGCACATCGTTTAGGAATGTGTTTATGGGAATTTTTTATGGGAATGAGAAGGGCTGATTTGCAGTTTCTATTGGGTTGAGGTGAGGATTCAACTGCATGTACAAGAGCAAAACATCTGTTCCCTACAGAGCTGGGAGCATGAAATTTTCCAAAATATCTTGGTATACTGAAGCTTTAAGAGTCTCTTTCCCTGGAAGTAAGAACTCATAAAATTCAACCCCGTACCATTATCGCCCCTCCGCCAAACTTTACACTTGGGACAATGCAGTCAGACAAGTACAATTCTTATGGCAACCACCAAAGCTAGACTCATCTATCAAATTTCAAGATAGAGAAGCATGATTCATCACTCTGGTGAACACGTCTCCACTATTCTAGAGGCAAGTGGCCATGTGTTTTATATCACTGCATCTCTGATGCTTTGCATTGCACTTGGTGATGTGAGGTTTGGCTGCAGCTGCTCGGCCATAGAAGGGTTACCACAGTACGACGGTGGAATTCGCCGAGCTCCTGAAAGTGACTGTTCTTTCACAAATGTTTATAGAAGCAGTCCGCTTGATTTTAAACACCAATGGATTTTATATACCGTAAATCTTCTAATAATGGCCTGTATCTTATTGACGCCTGTTTCTAATAAACGGCGGTTTGAAAACATGTCACAACAAATAGACAAGTAGTCAGGCGACCTTCGACCCGGAAGTCCCTCCGCGCGATCTTCTTCTTCTTCTTTTTAAATGTTACTGGCGGTTGGCAAACAACTGAATGGTGCATTACCACCACCAACTGGTATGGAGTGTGACTGGAACATCGCTAAACCCCCCCCCCCCCAAAACCCTCCGTGCTGTCGTTGGTCCTCCCGCGTCTCATCACTCGGCCAGCTGTTTCCAATCAGCCGTCAATTACGACCAGCGGCATTTAAGCTGGATGCAGCGACCATCGAAGTGGGATTATTACACTGAACTGGAACTGTCGGCTAGCGAACCTGCTAACTGTGATTTTCTGGTCTTTTACTTCCTCTCCTGGAGAGTCGGGGGAGAGAAGTTTCATGGAGCACCACTCGTGCACTGGGCTACCACAGACAAGGAGACACTCGGGAGCAAAGGAGGAGCACAATTGGGAACTGCATTATTTGTGAACTGTTTTGGAGCACTGTAAGTAAACGCACTGTCTTTTCACCTCAGTCTAAAAACCGCGCCTGGGACTTCTTTCCCTCTCACTTCCGTGACAATTCTGTCTGAGAAGGGAATAAGAGCCAGTCTCCAATAACCGCCGG
>VURO01047690.1:0-20429 GCA_015108175.1 Pelvicachromis taeniatus
TAACGACTTATTTATCCCGTTATCTCGAGAAAACGGTGGTCCGGTTTTCTCGTGATAACGACATAAATAACTCGTTATCACGAGAAAACGAACCATGTTATGTTATCACGAGATGATTAAAACGTTGTTCTCGGGACAAACGTTTGTCAATTAATTGTTGAAAATGAAGGAGCGTTGATCACTGATCAACTCATCAGATGATATTTCAGTCGAGGTCTAACACAAGCTGAAATTGCGATGTGTCTGCTAGAGACCATATTTAGATCAGTCCTTGTCATTTAACAAGAGGTTGTCCCAGCTTCAGCTTTACAGGCTGTAGCACAGGACCCCTCAGAGCAGAGACACACACACTGGCGTCAGGTTTTGCGGACACTGTTTTTATTATGGCAACACAAACTGCGGTTTCAGCTACAGCTCAGGACGCAGCCACTCCTGCCTCGTTGCCACACACCTCCCGACTGCCTGGCCTTTACTGTTTTGAAAGAGCAGACACACAGTTCATTAGTCAGCTGGCCAGACACACCAGTTTACCACGCACCTCCGGTACCGCAGGAGGCCAAAGACACACCTCCGCCACGCAGCTGATTGCACGTCAGCTGTCATAATTATCTCGTTATCACGAGAAAACTGTTTTGTTTTCTCAAACGGTGGTCCAGTTTTCTCGTGATAACGAGATAAATAACTCGTAAATAAAAAATATTATTAACGGATACGGCCGTTCTCGGCTTCCGTAAAATTAGAGATGTTTAAGGACTAAGTTTTCTTTCTTTTTTTTGGACTCTGTTTTGTGTACTTATATAAACCTGTAATAGAAAAGAAGTTAGCTCATCAGAAGATAATCGAGGTTACTTTATTTTTACCGACAGTTAAATTTGCTTTACAGAAACATGGCATTTGACAACCCTTCACAAACACAAACACCTGTTTAAACACATATTAGACACGTGATTGGTAATTAGACGAGTTGACTGAAATAAAACAGTTCTCATTAATGGCTGCAGGGACAAAGCTCTTTTTATAATGCGTTGTCCTGCATGTTGGAACTAGAAACGTCCGCCCTGAGGGAAGAGAACCATTATTAAGAATTAATAAAGCCATCTGTTGTACCTGTTTAGAGTACAGGGAGGCTACACGGGACTGTGACACCTGTCAGACGACTGGACCATCTCAATATCTGATTCAGTGAGTTTTCACCGAATCATGCCACCAAACAAACAGATAAGACAGACTCAATAAAAGAACAATAAAACAAAGTTACAATTGTTCGGTCAATGTAGAAATGAGCAAGCTTCCTCAGGCAGTAAAGGAGCTGGTGACCATTTTTACAGACCGATTTGCAATTCTCATCAGAATTCAGTTTCTCGTTGATTGTGGTCCCAAGATAGTGATATAATTGCACTTGTTTTATTTTCTAACCTTGAAAAAAAGCAAATCCGTGCCCATTTTGTTGTTTCCTAAAATCAATAATCATATCTTTGGTTTTAGATATGTTCAATTGGAGATAATGACTGGACCATGGTTAGTTTCACCCTCTTTCAGTTAGCTGACAGTAACACAGTCATCTGCATATTTAATGATGGCCCTGTTTTCATATCTGCTCTGACACATGTTTGTATAGAGAATGAATAATAAGGGCGATAAGATGCAGCCTTGGGGAGAACGTGTGGAGGAGAACACTAGGTCAGGCAGAACACCATTTATTCTCACTTGTTGTAACCTGTCAATTAAAACGTCTATAATCCAACACACCAGGTTTTTCCTGATTTCAAACTTTTTTAACCTCCTAGGACCTGCGTCCACATATGTGGAGGTCACATTTTGGGTTGTGTAAACCAAAATACAACATTTTGCTCTACAAGGGCCTGATATCATCTTATTATGCTGCCACTGTTCAATCAAAAATTTAAAAAGAATGTGATCATATGTGGATCTCATTTCTCTCAGAAATAAAAATCAGGTAAAAAAAAAAATCTTGTAATTCTTTGTTTTTACATTCATCAGGTCCCAATCAGCCCAGATAGCAAAGAGAAATTAAAAATGCATGCCATGAATGAGTTCAGGTCTTAGGAGGTTAAATATTGATCTATCTATCTACAGTGCTGGTGCATCATTTGTGTGATAGCAGGTAGATGAGATATGCATCTTATGAATTATGATTAATTGCCCTCTTTTAGTGTCACTTTACAGACACAAGAAGCAAATATTTTATTGTGGAACTGCAAAAAACAAAAAACAAAAAAATCCCTGAAACCGCAGACAAATGCAGATGGAAAGATGGAAACCAATAATTTCAGTTCAGGTTATTAAACTGTTGCATAAACCTATGTAATATAACCAATATGTTAACACAGCTAGTTAGAAAAAATGCACTTCATAGCACTCTAAGATTATACTATAACACAGTATAAAGGCTTTAAAACTGTTTATCTAAATAGATGTTTTTTGTTTAGAAACATGCTCAAGTAATATAATTTAATCTAAATTTGTCATAAACGGTAATCTGTAAACATTAAAAGTTGAAGGTCAGTTCACACACACAACTCACATGAAAGAGATTTCCGATACGAAGGCAGAGCGTGTACAGTTTATATTTGATCTCTAGGCTCTGACCTCGTCACTCCACTCGGCACAGCAGCAACCAGGGAGTGATGATAATAAATTTCTCCCTACAGAGTTAAGACTCAGAGCCTGCAGGTGGATACAGGTGGAGGAGCCTAACGCTGGCTATTATTGCAGAGTTTAATATGTGTGGGCCACAGCTGCTGTGTCACCATTGCTTCTGGTATCAACCTCAGACCACAAGAGGAATATATATAAGCCCTGGGCTAAGCACCAACCACTCTGTGGCCATTCCTTAACAAAACACCCCCAACCATTGTGGGGAAAATGTTATCAAGCAACATAAAAGCAGCAGCTTACAATGACATGTTGTATGAAATGTTATATAGCGTGGATAGCAGGTGGAGTGGGTGCATGGATGTACGGTAAGCATAAGTCTGGCAATGAGTGCGGCTGAGTGCATTGGTGCAAAACAGAGAACAGCCGTTTAGATGTAATTATGATATGAAGAACAGTAAAACAAGCTGTCACATAGACCCATTTGTTTGAATTGGAATGTCTTCCCAATAGGAATAAAAATATGATAATTGTATTTGCAAACAAAAAAAAAGAGCATCTCAATGAGAGTCTCATGTTTATATTCATTTGAAATACTTTTTCAAGGAACTAGCAGCGGATTTCACTTGAAACACCCCATATAAAAGTATTTCCATTTCACTGCTACATAAATCAGTGACATATAAAAGGGGTGTCATGCATTTGTAAAGCAAAAGCCAAAAGATAAAAAAATAAGAGCAGCAATTCAAAGTTATCATTCCCAAGTGAATCTGTGGTGCAGCAGTGGAAGACAGCAGCCTTGGCAATCCTATAGGCTGACGCTGATATGAAGCAAACAGCTCCTAAACACATTAACGATGCTTACTCAAAATTTATTTTATGGCCTGCGCATTAGCCTAACTACCAGATATTTTGGTTAGCGATCTGGCATCTAAACTGCGGGAAACACATCAAGTTAACAGAAAAACTGAGCTTTTAGCTTGAGGTGTATATTTAGGCTGACAACTGATATAATGAAGAGTCAATAAACAGAGTATTGAATGATGGCAGCAGCAACAAGGAGAGCAGTGTGAACACAATTATTATTCAAAAAAGATCTCTTGAAGCAAATCATCAAACAGTTGGCAGGGGACCATTCTTATGAAATGCTACTGTCATGGCTGCAAGTGTTAGCATGAGGTGTGATTCAGAAACATTAACACAGCAGAACGAGAGTTTAATCGAGCTTCACTCGTGATGCGTGCCAAACTAAATGGCACGTGCAAAGTAAATGTTATTCTGTACCTTAGATGAGTTTGATTTTAGATTCTGGATCGGTTTTGGATGAGCACCGCTGGCCCGTTCTCTTCTTCAACAGCACTGTAGTGTTCTGAAACATAACATTAAAGACGTTATTAAAAGACCAAAAATTATTAATAATAATGAACAATCACTGAAAACCTTTTTGCGTCATCAGTTACATACGAAATATGATCATCTTTGTTCTTATTTTTGAAGATTTCCTCCATGTTTAATACATTTATGTTGCAGATTGGTGCATCATTTGTACAGTATGGCAGAAGGTAGATGAGATGCATCTTATGAATTAAGCACTTTGATTGTTGTTTTTTATGCTGACACATACAGACATTACAAGTGCAAACTTTATTGAAGAACTGTCAGGAAATACTTTATAACACTGTATTATAGGTCTTCTCTGTATATTTGACTGTTTTATTTAATGAAAGCTATCAAGCCATTTGTACATGTATCTAATCATGCATGAATCACTGGAATTCATTTCAAGTTGTCCTTATCAGCTCCAGTTGAAATATGCTTATCTATTATTTTCTATTATTAAAATAAATAAATACAAAAAATAAATATTTCAATCTCAGTTTTGGATCACTATAATGGAGGTTTACAAATTATATTCCAAAAAAAAAAGAAAGGCATTAGGCCATCTGCCACAGTATCTTACCATAGACATCACATGTGAAAAATCGTCTCCATTAGATTAACACACACACTCTTTTTTCTGTTTTGCCTGTTTCAGAAAATATGGTGAGCAAAGAGGACATCAAATGCGTTGTTCTCTCTAATTCAGATGAATCGGATTCAGAAACAGTTCCCTCACACAGCATCGACGCACAGTCCGGGTCCGAATCTGGCAAACAGCAGGTGAAGAAAAGAAACAAGGCTTTACAAGTGCGTTTTAAGGATATCTGCGAAGCTCAGAAAGAGCATCGTGCCAGACGCTCCAGATCCATTTCCTGTAGAGTTACCCACAGAAAGTACATGACCATGCCTGCCCGGCGGTCTATTCCAAATGTGACCAAGAGTACTGGTGTCCAGACTTCACCAGATCTTACAAAACGGTACAAGACTTTCCCATTTGAAAGGAAAAAAGGAAACACCTTTAAACATGCTGCTTTGGTGGAAGACTACAGAGGACAAAACAATGGATTTTTGAGTGACATAAAAGCAGTAGGAGATGATGGACAACCTACTGGGGAGTCATCTAAGTACAAGGGTAAGATTGTGGGGCAGACAAAAGCACTGCTTCACCACACTGATGACAGCAGTGATACAGAGGATTTGCTTTCCAGTGCCAACTGTGTGGATGGACCCTCACATTTCTCAGAAGAGGGTCATCCAACCAGCTCTCCTTCAAAATGTGAACCAGAATACAAGGTTTGTGGGACAAGGACAAAACACAAAGGATTACCCAAAGAAGACATGGATGCCGGCACTTCCTCAAAGCGCCAGCTAGCTGACTCAGAGTTTTCGCAGGACAAGCCAAAGGGCACGGGCCCTGTTGCATGGAACTCTTTGACACAGGTGGAGTCTTTAGGAAGCCCCTCTGTGAGCTGTAAACGGAAAAAGGATACACAGCTAAATGAACAGCAGTCGCAGACACTTCCCCATAGTGCCAAATGTTCTTTAAAGTCGCAAGGGCAGTGTCGGACAAGGCATGTGTCAGCCTCCTCTAAACTCCAGCGAACACACGGGGGTGACGAGGGCTTTCCTTCAGGAGCCACAGGCATCAGGAGCAGCCAGCAGATAATAACCTTATCTGGAGACAAGGATATCAAAGCACAGCTGCAGGCCATGGAAAGTCTCATCAGCTCAAGCCAGGAGACCATCAAGGTCCTTCTTGGAGTTATTCAGGAGCTGGAGAAAGGTGAAGCACAGAGAGAGGGGTGAGTAGATTAAGGTTTGCAGTGCATCAAAAATAATGGTCTAAAATGCAAAAAATGCTATAAATGATCCTTTAATAATTAATTAAACTTTGTTTAACATGCTGGAATCTGAAATTGCACATTCAAAGCTGTGCACTTACAAGAAACAATGATTGTAACATATTACTGCGACTTAGAAAATAATACAAATATTACAAAGGCCTTCTCCTGTGAAGCAGACTCAAAGTACATGTATACCTAATATTACAATACATATTCTATATTCTATTCCATTGGTCCTCACAGTATATCCTCCTTATTCTGCCTTCTGTTGGGATGCCAGTCACTATCTGATATGTAGCCAAGTGCACAACCATTGAGGTTACAGTGTTCCACATTAACAGCATACCACCCAGGACCTTTGTGAATCCCACTTTGAAATACTCATCAGTGTGAATGCACATTTCCTTAAAAATATATGGATGTGACCAGGAGGTTTGTAGAACAATATATCTCTGAATATTTTAAAAGTAAAAAAAAAACGAGAGGAAAAACAATATCTGATGTGTTTTTAGGAAACATGGACTTAGTTATTGGGAAGCATGAACTTGCAGAACCCTTAGATGTGGTAACATTTGACTTCTGGCATTAAACGGAAAGTTCAGCTGTAGTTGATGGGAATGCCATTAGTCCTACACAGCATTAGTTCTTCACAGCAGCACAGTTGTAAAAATCTGTGCGCTATCACTAAACCCATAGCAACACAAAGCAAATTGTATTTAAGTTTCATCCACATCCAGTGGTGAACAAGGCACCCTGGTGTGACTCTGAGGAGCTTGGTTTTAAAGGCCCAATTAGTACAGCCTCATAACACTTTGCCTTTCATCTCCACAAAACTGTGCCCGCTGTAGTGATTTCACTGTGTTGTGCTCCAGCATTGTGCTCGAGTGTTATTAGTGAAGTGCAGTTACAGGACACAAAACAATTATCCTTTTTTTGCGTTGTTTGTGTCAGATATGCTTCCTTGAACCAAAAAGCAACTTAAAGTTTCCCCTTTTTTTAACCAGCATATATAAAATCTAACACCACATCCACTCTTTATTAAACCCGTACTGTATGTCATTTGTGGTTTTAGCAAGGTGTGAGAAATAATCTACTATTCCAGCAAAAGAAAAGCGTTTTTGAGAAGAATTTTATTCACAGGAGTGAATAAAATGACTTTTGTGTCATCTGTTCCACCAGACAATCACAAACATAAACAAAAAATATGCAAAAGTACAGTAGGGGGTTTGACTGATGCATTTCCCCATTTTCTGTTTCACATCTTCTTAATTTTCATGATATCACAGTTCATTTTGGATACTTTTCAATGACGGCCTATGACAAGGAAGTCCCATCAATGCCACATGTTTCACTTCTCTTATGGTTTTCCAGACCTTAACCTCAGTCACTGACATGTGATGCTTATTGTTAAACACTTATGAATGTGCTAAATAAAAAAAATCTGTAGCTCAGTATTTTTCTCTTATATTAATTTTATTGTTATAATATTTTTTCTACATATCTGGCTTCATACAGTTATGAAAGTCACTTCCACAGCTCTGGTCAGGAAACACTTTCATTTCTCCACTAAACATTTACCCTCCACACAAAGACGTGTGTAGATCACAGAATAACGCTGTATATAAAAAGTGGCATTTGAAACATGGTGGCTTGACCTAGTGAAGCTTCTGTTCGCATGTTATGCATTTCTCAGGCAGGCAGAGCAGCAGGCACGTAGGCAGGGGGTGTAGACAGTGAAACTAGAATGATGAGGCCAGGACATATCCCAGGACAGCTGACGTGGGCAAACAACACAGCAGTGAATCTGTGCCAACAAGCAGTCGGCTTAAAGAAAGACTTTCAAAGGTGCCGTTTTTTTGTTGCTGTTGTTGTTTTTTCCATGAAAAATCTATGAAGATCTTTTCTGTGTCGCTGTGGTTTAATACAGAATCACAACAGTGGAGTGTGAACATTAGATCCTGAATACAAAAAAGGGTGTTGTGCTGAGTACATGCACTGATTGTAAATTTAGGTTAATACACTTTTATTATTAAAGCAACTCTCTTTAATGATAAGGGAGTACATGAAAACCTAGGCAGAGTAGATCTTTTTTCTGTGTAGTCAGTTACTGCCCTTGCTCACAGCTGTTCAAAGAGACTTTATTTGAGAACAGGACAGGATGGGTGAACTCAGTGACCTTGAGCTTCCATCAGCATTTTCGATCCATGAAGAAGCCCTTCTGTCTCCTCCGATGAGGTCACCTCTCATGTCACGGTAACCATTTGAGGTGCAACTCTTCCACGTGTCATCCATCAGGTATAAAGGGCTACCGTGACAGTAAGCAATTACATGTGTGGCTCGAAAACAAAATATCCTATCATTCCCATCCCACAGCAGTCCAACAGTCCATTCAGCGACATATTGCCAATAACAAAAAGCCCACCTGCATGCTTATCTAAACTCGAATGATGAAACAGGAACTAATGAAAGTCAGCGAGCGTCACACTAGCAAAAGTCATTGGAAATTTAGTGTGTCCTCTTTACCATGTGCACATCCTGTATAAGCCTTATGTGCCACCTGGCTTGCAGCTGGTGTTTGCTGAGGGCTTCCAACATAAAAACAACAGACAACAGAGCCTGGAGGCAATACACCTCAGCCACAAACTGAGCAAATACAGTGCTGTTGATTGCATTTTGAAAAAGTATGTCTGTAACAAATTGACCTTTATGGGAAAGATGTACTATGTGCTGTAGCGCATAATGTAAAGATATCGATTTTTTTTTTTTATTACAGAAGAGCAGCATTTAGTTATTTCTTCCTATTACCTATAGAATAGAGACACAGACAATTCAAAGTATTTCATGGCACAGCAAGGTAATCCTATTATGTTAAATCAGCAGGTCTACATGCTTGATTAGCCAAATCTGAAAGAACTGCAGGATCAAAATCCCTAATGCATTTTCAACTGTTAGCAAAGAGCAACTGTGAGTGAAAACAAACCTGGGCATATCTGTGTGATAGCCGATGCCCACAGGTGTTAAAATATGAAGGGGAAGCCTGTCACTGGAGCTCACATATATCTTTCCATCTCTCCCTTTGCAGGCTCTCCTACCGAACAGGACAAGACACGGCAAATTGTGACACTTGTCGAAACAGCGCCTGCATCATTTACAGGTGGGCTTCTTGCACTGTCTGCATACAACATTGAATCAATTTGAAAGGGGTCCTTACGAGACTCATCTGGTGCAGTCATGCATTCATGTCCAGAAAATGCAAAATCAAATATACTGTATGCACAACATTGCATCTAGAGTGGTCTGACTGATGCAGAAAATCTGAAGAGTGCTGAAAATGATAAAGTCAAATCTTTTGGGTGTGACATTAAGTGGAATTCAGAAGAGAGGACTCATAAAATACACATCAAGGTCGTGGAAGAAGTACAGATGTAATAGCGCTGACAGTGCTGTGTATTGGGTGTTGCATTGTTTTACTATAGTGGATGATGGCTCCAATATTATTTGCAGAGATTTCTGGGAAATATACGAGTCGGTGTGACAGAATGAGTAACAATACACAACAGTGGGAAGTGAGTTGTATATAAAGTAGGAAATACTGTGATCCCATCACAGAGTATGTGAGCATCTCAAATATAACCTCATACCATAAAACATTTCACATATTTGGAAACTCCAAATGCTTTTTTCAGAGTCCAAAAAAGACATCATTTATTTATAAAAGCACAGGTTTTATCAAGAGTTTATCAAGTGTTTTACACACTCTACGTGTAAAAAATGTCTCAGAAGCAAGAGGAAAATCCACTCAAGCTGTACTCCTGTGTCATTTGTCACTTCTATCTAAAAGTGTCTACTGCTACAGCCCGCTGTTACCTTGTTCTCCAAAATGGTGAAACATGACAGTGTTTGGAAAATGCTCTTACCCCCAGAAAAAACACAGTGACCTCTTCTCTGTTGTTTTCATATAGGCACGAGTCAAAGAAGCTTCAAAAACAAACAAACAAAAAAATAGAACACCATGTAGGTGGTGCAGATTTCAACGTTACCTTTTTTTAAATATAAAAGTTTGTTGCCATATGGAAATGTTCTTTCCAACTTCTGCTTCATGCTTCCCCTTTTAGACAATAGGCGCCCTACATAAGACAGTGTTGGCAGCCCATTTTCGCTCCACTGATCTTCTGAATTATTTTGATTATGTTCCTGATATTTACAACACCATGAATATTTGAAAGTGATTTGGACAAAGAAAACAACACTGCCTTGGACAGGATTTTCTCTTCGTGTAACATTTTCTGCAAAAACATTCCAACTCTCTCTGCTTATTTGAAGAGTGCATTGTGTCAAGCGGACCCGGATTGTGGTGAAACAACCTAAAAACAGGAGTTCGGTTACATGTAGCCTAATAGGGGGAGAGAAATAACAGGACTGGACTGGCATTCAACAGTGTCACATTCACATCACCAGTTGTGCATATGCTTAAAATTCTACAAACTCACACAACACGTTCTCATCCCAAAACGTAACATAGGAGATATTGCTTGTTACTACAATATGCAATTCCAGACTCATTTTCAGTCCACTTCTTGTACTTGACCATTTTTAGAGGAATATATTTTTTGCTTGACCTATAAATCATTCAAACATAAAAAAAAAAAGGCACCTAACTCTAGGGATGAACCAGTGTTGTGTCTACACATACCAGACAACCCTATTTTAAGTTTTTATCTTTAGGCACTTAGTTGGTAGTAGGTTGTCACAAAAACGCACAGCTTGTTCCCACTTTTTTAGTTTAATGTATAAAAAATGCTAAAAGACACAGTTTGACAGGCATAAAAGGGAAATGGGGATAAAAGGCTGAGGTGCGCCAAATTACATAGGAACTGAGCTGAAAATCAGTGACGACAGGTCTTACAGATTATCAACACAAAAAAGTTCTGTCTGATTTTTGATCCCCCAAGCAACAGCATCTGGAAACCATCTGACTGGCAATGGCTCCAGTTTTCGGCAAGAGAATGATCCTAAACACACAGCCAATTAAATAAAAGCATACCTGAGTAGAAAAAAACATTGTGGTACAGTATCCATCATGGACTGGCTTCAACTTTATTGAAGCAGTGAGAGATCATCTTGATAGAGAACAGAATAAAAGGTCATTAACATCCAAAAATTGAGTTCGACCCCATTTCTCAGCAGATTATTAGACTTGAATTTCATCCTCATGTATGGGAAATTGATAGGTGTCAGCAGTTGGAATTTTAAGGTTATCTTTAAGGTATCTGACCTGAAGGGAGCATTCAGTAGCATCTATTGATCCTGGCAGGCATTGTGCATGTCAGGCTAAGGTATTGCAGTTTTTAAACAGATGGGCTTCTGGGAATGACACGCATTACACATCCATGCATTTTTATAGCATCTAAAGAAATCAAATTAAAGAAGACCCAACTGGCTGGTAAGAGAAAAACTGTTGTCTTCCCCCAAACACTTCACTGCCCTCTTCCTCTTTCCACTCAAACTCAGACCCCTCTCTTAGTCTAAAGCACTTCACTGAGCTAGAAAATGGAAGAGGAAAAAAGAACTGAGTCATCTTTCTTCAAAGAGAGGAGTAAACAACCTCTGAAAAAAAAATCAGTAAATATGAGAAACCCTGGAAAGTGTGGATCATTTTGTAATTTAAAAACAATTTTATTAGGCTACTAAGTAGGAATATTTTGTCTCACACTGATTGAGTAGAAATACAGGCAAATGATTGTTTTGTAAAAGCTGCCAAGCCCTGGAGCTCTCACTTGTTTCAGGTTTTCTTTCTGTGATTCTCCTTCTTTGGAAGGGCTCATCTTAGTTATTCTAGGAAATACTTTCTGGAAACCTGCAGAAGATCAAGGTGCCAAGTGCTCTCCTCCTATTGTATGTGAAGGTTCTCAGTCATCCAGGTCATCGTAGTCGACATTAGAGAGACCAAACAGCCACTTCATAAACGCATGTGTGGCGGGGCGTGGTCGGCGGTGCTGCTGCAGGCTAGGCAAACGCACCTGCAGGGCATCCGCAATCACGCCTCGCCAGGATAAAACACTGAGCAGGGTCCTGTGTCGTGGGGGTGGATGTGGTTGTTGATGTGTCTGGCTGGCAGCGGGGAAGCTGCGGCCGACGGTGTACAGCAATGGTTAAAAATAAATAAAATCATGGTCGTTGGGGCTGCTGTGGTCGTTCACAGCATGGCACAAGAGCCACTTTGATGGGACAAGACTCGGTGGTCCGTCTGCATCTAAAGGACAAAGGTCACTCCTTTGAGGACACCAATGTTCACATTTTGGACAGAGAAGACAGATGGTTTGAAAAAGGAGTGAAAGAAGCTATCTATGTCCACTGTGAACAACCTTTCTTTGAACAGCGGTGGTGGCTTACGACACCAACTGTGTGCCATCTATAATCCAGTTTTGAGATCCCTTCCCAGACGCCTTAACGCCCACGCACATCCTGGACATACTGACCTCAGGAAATCACATGATAGGGTGGGGCTAGGTTTCACAATGGGCTCACCCGAAACCTTGGCTGATTGTGACCTACACCCGTTTTCACACCTTGGCTCGTGTGATTAGGTAGAGGATCATTTGGGGGTCCATTGTCCCTCTTGGGGTCCCCACTCCCATAGGGCTTAAATGTGGGACTCTCCACCATCTGACCTTATGGTAGAGAGTGGAGAGCTTCTTAGAACTGAAGAAGCTTCTCAGATGAGAGGTGAAACGTCTTCAAGCAACTTAAAGAAGTCCAGACGCTTTTCGTTCCAAGCTCCTTAGACTATCCTCCTATTGTTTTGGTTATTAAATTAAGCTTAAATTTTGTGTGCAGTGGCTGACAAGATTACATATAATCAATAAGACTTGTGTTATTCTATAGCCACTACACTATGCAGTCATTATTTAGTTCAAGTAAAAGGAAAAATCTGTCTACTGTCAGATTAAATGAGAGTATGATATCTGGAAACCGCTCAAAAAGTTATTGGTGACCTTTAATAACAATTTACATTTTTCAAGTTTATATCCCCTTTTATCACTAAATGAACATCAAAGTCACAGTTTCCCTCACACTATGTTTTTATTTGTACTTGTTGCATTTTTGCACTTTGCAATACTGGCATATTTGCAATATTAGCAATAGTAGCATTGCTGACAAAGTAACATATAATCAAATAATTTAAGTAATATATACTTTTGCCCTCCAGTTACAGTAGTGAGTTCCATAGTCTTTAAATTTTAGTGAGACAACTTACATTGAAAATTAAGTAGTGAAAACAGAGTCTGGCATCTAAGCTCCAAGTTTGTCTCGCCCTCTATTCAGACTAGGGAGTTATAAGCAAACATCCCCTGGAGCCTATAGGTAGATATTCGGGTGGTGGAGGGGTTGAAATAGCAGATGGTGGGGTAGGCTGAGGCATGTAAGTCTGTGCAAAGAGAAATGCAGCTCAAGTTGCTTCAGCTAGTCCATGGACTTCACTCCATAAGTCCTACATGAAAAGTAGGGGGAAAAAACAATAAATGGAAAATAATTGAACATCCTCTTGTTTTAGGAGGTTTACAGAGAGTAGTATAGATCTATCATTTCTATTATTCTATTAATAGATAATTACTACAAGTCTATAATGTATAATTTACATGACTTTTGCAATATTATGATGAAGAACACATTATGGACTCCTTTAAGATGTGAATTGAGACAAAGAAAGATTTTTGAACATATATCATCTTTTGTTCATCCTTCCAGACACTTTGTTAGTTACACTTCTAGTGTCAGGTTTGACCCACGTTTGCCTTCAGAGCTCCCTTCATACTTTTGGGATAGTTTCAACAATTTGCTGAAAACATACTCAGAGATTTTTGTCCATGTTGACATGATAGCATCACACAGATGCTGCAGATATGTTAGCTGCACGTGCATGAAGTTAATCTCCTGTTCAACCACATCACATATGTGTTCTATTGGACTGAGATCTGATGTCTGTGGAGGCCAGTACAGTGAACTCATCGCCATGTTCAAGAAATCAGTTTGAGGTGATATAAGCTTTTTGATAGGATGAGTTATCCTACTGGAAGCAGCCATCAGAAGATGATATACTGTTGTCATAAAGGTATGGACATGGTCAGCAAGGCAGGCAGTGGCATTTAAATGATGCTTGTAGGTAATAAGTTGCCCAAAGTCTGCCAAGAAAATATCAAAAAATGATTACACCAAAAGTGCAAGTCTAAAACACTGACATAAGGCAGGATTGAGTCATGTTTTCATGTTGTTTATGCAAGATTCTGATCTCATCATCAAAATGTCAGAGCAGAAATCAAGACTCATCAGACCAGGAAATGTTTTTTTTTTTCCTCTTGTCCAGTTTTGGTGACCTTGTGCTAATTTTAAACTGACAGAAATGGCACCACTATGGTCTTCTGCTATTGTACCCTATCAAAGTTCAACGTGATTCAATGAGTGTTCAGGTGATACATTCAGTGAGCGTTCAGAGGTGTTTTGCTGCAAACTTGTAACAAGTTGTTATTTGAGTTACTGTTGTAAGTAGTTGGGTTTCTCACTGGACAAACTAGTTTCTCTTTTTTAGACCATTCTCTGTACACATCAGAAATGAAACCAGTAGATCAGCAGCTTCTCAGACCAGTTCATCAGGTACCAAGAATTGTAGCATGTTCAGAGTCACGTAAATCACCTTTCTTACTGATTCTGATGCTCGGTTTGAATTTAAGCAGGTTGTCTTGATCATGTCTACATCTGTACATGCTTAATTGCATTGAACTGCTGCCAAGCGATGGCTTGTTATTATGATTATTATTACCATGGCTTCACTTTTTATCATTAGCACCCAGTTGAACAGATGTGAGTGTATGTATAGGTGATCTCTTGTGGTAAAGCCCTTATAATGCCATGTGTGTGTTGGGTTGTGTCTTTATCGACTAGACAGGCCTTTTCATTAATTTTAAGTACATACTAGTCTTCCAGGCTTGTCTGGGAATCTTCAAGCTGCGCAGTGAAGGGATCTCCTGTGAGTGGCACATAAAGGCACATGGTCAGGCAGTGATTTAGGAAGAACTTGATTTGCTTTTGCTTTGTTTTTTAATTGGCAGAGCAGCAGCATTTTAAATATCGCTTGATCATGCTCATTTAATTGTGGGAAGCTAAAATCGTGATCAAGATTAAAATTCGGTCCATTATGCAGCCCTGGTTTCTAAGTGTGAAGCAGGAAGGCCTCTGCAGAGAAGAGCAATTTGAACTGTAGAGCACAATTTCTCTTTTTCAGTTCACTGATGGTATCTCAGTAAAACAAAGTTGTGGCATTTCTATATGTCAGCAAAGCAACTTGGCTTAATTAACAAACTCTAAGAAATATTAAATGGCAAAAACATTGTCTTTAGCCTATTGTCAGTAAACCAAAGCAAGCTGTATATAGTAATATAACTGCAATGATGATGCACTCTGCATAGTGATGGTAAAACAGAAGATGGTCATTTCATCTGTGCACTATATCATTATATATGTCAAAACAAATTATAGTTTTGTTTGTTTGTTGTTGTTGTTTTTTTGGTTAATCTAATTTGGTTTAGTAGTCATTGAATGATGCAGAACTATAGTTTGCAGGCAGGTATTGGGGTACTATGTCATTCTGCACCAGTATTTATTGTTAACCAGGAAAGCTCAAACTTTCAAAGACTGTATTGTTTTCTTCAATAGAGAAAGAAAACATTTCTTTATTTATTTATTTTTTTACCTTTAAGTGTATTTTGTCTTGTCTCCTCAAACTACCTCATTATTCAAACAGCTGAATGATCCCATCACAGCATCCCTGTTTTTTAATCTGCTGAGTTAAACTGCTGCTAAGACAACTGCAATCATGATGCTGGACAAACTACTCCATGTGACACTTTGATAAGAAAGGCTTGGGTACAGTGAGGAAAATTAAAACCAGCCAAGAACAGCAAATTGGGACCAATTACCCCTCAAATTTAGACAACTAGTAACTGTGTGCTGGAACTGAAACCTAGATTATCAGCCACCGAAATGCAGTGCTTGAGTTCAGAGTGGTCCAGCATATCCAATGCATCCAATAAATTCAACCACTCTAGTGGATGCTGAGATGAGGTAGTCAATCTGTGCATCTTATCCGGGCTTCAGCTCTCACTCTCCCACTTTTTGTATAATGCTGCATCTTACATCACTGCAACAAAGATGGCATGTATATATGGTAAAGAAAAGCTAGAGAGGTTACGTCTATAGACAAAACAATTACAGGCTTGTCTCTTCATTAAAATTAAACTACCATAAAAGTAGGACGCTGTACATTTCTTTGAAAGTGAGCAAACATTCAAATTCAGGGCAGGATATTAACTAATTATTTCCCCCTCTGTCTGTATATCTATACATATATATCATATGTTTGTCTGTTTTATAGCAATGGGAAGTTTGGAAAGCAGCATGTTTCCAACAGGTCCAAAATGGAGGACACTATCATAGCTCATTAACTGTGCTGTATCATAGCTTAGGCAGTACAGTGATGCAGTGGTTAGGATGATGCCTTATAGCACAAAGGTCTTGAGTTTGAGTCCACCAATCAACTGGGGCCTCTCTCTTTGTGGACTTGTATGTTCCTCCCTGTGTCTCCATTCTCTTTGGGTAGTCTTTTTGAGTAGCTTCCTCCCATAACTGTAGCTGTGAACGTGAGTGTGAGTGGCTGTTAGCGCTGCACTAGAGTAGCAACCTGTTCAGGGTCCGTAGGTGGCCAACCGTCTTCTTTTTTTGCACATAATCAAACAGTATTTTTAAAGTTCTTCATGACTGGTCCAAGTGTCCTCTTTTTGTGAAATCAAAATATGGTCACCCTAGTGCCCTGCCTTTCACTGGGACAGGTTCCAGCATTCCTGTGACCTTGAACTGGATAAGCAGAAGAAGACGAATGGATACCTAGCTACTAGCAGTTGCTAGCTCAGATAGCCTTTTCCTGTTCTCTTTATTAACTCTTCATTCAAGGAAATTCTGTAAAGTCCTGAGAAAATACCACAGAGAATCAAAAACATGAAGCCATCCCTTTACCCAACAAAAATAACTGAACTCAGAGATGCAGATGCAGCTTCAGCGCTTTATATTTTCTTGTTATACTTACCTGCGTGTGTTCAAAGAGGATTTACAAGAGCCTCCGTTGTAAATTATATGAGGCCTCCCACCGAGTCAACCTAGACTACAGCAGAAAGCCCATATCCTAAAAAACAAACTCAGATCAAAGCATTAACAGCTTCTATTCCTGCCACACTGTGTTGACTAAGACCCAGCATTTGAAACAAAACTATATAATGTAGTGTTTCCAATTTGGAACTAACCATGACTTTGAAGAACAGTTAAGTTCAGGAAAAAGCAACTGCACTTCAATATGATGAGACACAAGGAGCTAATTAGCACTTGTGTCCCATGCTGAGATAGCAGAGCTGTGGTTGTTTTGTTGAACAATTGTCAAGATTGCCTGTTCTATGCTCATTAATTAGATTGTTTTTTTATTTCTCCATGCATCTTTGAAGCAGAAAACAGCGTAGCACACAACAGCAGAGGCTTTTATTTCAGATATACATGACAGGGAGAGACTTTCTGCATGTCATTTATTGTAGTAAACCTGTGGGAAGTTTTTGCTTCAGCTGTTGCCTGTCAGCAGAGGAAATGACTGTCATTCTCTGGTGATTTATCTATGATGCCCCATCATGCAGTTCTGAAGATGTTACACTGCTGGGCCTGAACTGCTCATTTTGTCAAGTGGAGAGTTTGAACTGTGAATGGCCGAAGGGGAAATCATAGGAGGGGAAATGACTTTACATTGAAAGGTGCCAGCAGCAGAAAGAACAGAGAATTGAACCAAGCAGGTGTACACTGCTGAATGAATAGACTGTGCTATGCTAAAAAGACATCTCACGGTTGCAGTATCCCTCCCAGGAGCAACAATCATTGAATGGTGCTCAGCACACCACGACCGTAGACAAACAAACTGCTCGCCACTGATCGGCGCAACAGCTACTCACACTGCATTGCTAAAGAGATGATTAATCTGCTTTGGTGAATGCCCTAGAAAAGCTTCCCTGTCTCCAGCCGCTTCAATCTGTTGTGTACAGAGATGATCTTAGATATAGGGCTTTTTGTTTGCTGAAGCACCTGCTCCCCAGTGCCACCCGCATCGCACGGCGCCGCCTCTGACTTCACATAGAGGCATTTGTCCACAGCATGCAGTAATTGTAGGGATCTGCCAAGTGATTAATTGTTTAATAATTTCTGAGGCAATTCTGTGTTTTGCTGTTCTGCTCTGCTTTCTGTCAAGTCAACATTATATAAACAGCACTTGTAAAAGTTTTTAACATAAAGCAAAAGATACAAATAGAGATAACAGGGAGAGGAAACGAAACAATGGATAATATAAATAAGAGATGCTCATCGCATACTGCTAGAAGCAGCAGTTTTAGAAAGATAGAGGATTGACTCTTTTCTAAACATTGAGTTTCTCTTTGTGAGGAACTCAGTATTTTGGAGACCTGCAAGTGCTAGCTTTCGTTTCAAGTGGAAATAAGAAAAAAATGCAACTAAGACAGGACATCATTAAAAATATATTTTTGGTATTAATAATGATGTTTGATTTTAGACAGCCCACAAATCCAGACTCCTTATTGCTTGCTTTTCATTAAATCTAACATATTGATTCAATGGAAGTTCAGACCTGCCAAACTACTATCCAGACATCCATCCAGTTTCTCCCCTGAAGGTTTTAATAGAGCACTGTTCATAACTGACACTTATCTTAAGGGTAAGGACAGTTCCCAGGATTCATTATGTCCATATGAGTAAAGCATATCCTTTAAGCAACTAATTACACTGCCTATCAAACCGCTTACCAAATCGGGCCAGGCTTTGTACCTTACCGTCACTTTGTCTGCATGCAGACAAGGAATGGACTTGTTTGACCTTGACTTGTCAGATGTCATCTCCTTTGGCAGCTCTAGTTCTTCCAACCAATAATCCTCTTTACTTTGACATGAATGAGCTTTGTAAGTCGTAGTATTCCCTGAGTTTTTTAAAAGCAGTGTGTTGAGCAATTTTGGCGATAAAAGAAAATGAGGATGAATAAAAAAGGAACTCCAAAGCAAATATAACATTTGATTGCCAGATAAGGGTTGCAGGGTTGTATCACTGTAGCAGGTACAGAGATTAATTATCTTTGATTTTAACTATGATGCCTTCAGAATTTATCGCATGCCCTAAGTATAAATACATGCACTCTACAAATCAATAGCAGTGAAATGAAAGGAGATGGTGTATAATGGTGCATTTATCTCCTGCTTGAATACATGCAGTTAATCAGGGTCTGCTTGGCCTCTCAATGGTTTTATTTGGATGGGATTAATCCCCACATTTCTCTCAGGCCTGAGAGATTTAATCAGAGAGAGGGTTCAACTATGGTGTCGGAATGAAATCAGACGATGACCAGCCTGGGATTACACTTGCAGATGTGAAAGTCTGATGTCAGGAGTAACCCACATTCCAGCTCTTTTTTTTTTTTTAATTTAAATATAATCTATGCAGGAAAAGCTCTTTTCACTATATGCATAAAAAAATGCAGAGATGAAGTAGAAGAACCCTATTACTCAGAGTAGTCTCAGAAATATGGATATATGCCACAACTAATATGTGCTGCCAGGGTGTCTGTCAGTGCATTTGAACCTCGGCCTCCCTCCCTGCTTCCATCTGGCCGTGGATTTTTATGGATTACTAACATAAAAAAATAAGTCAAAAGCTGAGTCATAAATTGTATTGCCACACAACATACACCACTAACTTTTTAAATGGGACACACAATTTTTTTCTAGCATTAATTTAAGTGAAGAATAATAAATAAACTGACTCATCTAAATATTTCGTAATTCTACCTGATTGCTTGTGTTACAGTGTCGAGCTGGACTTTAAGCTGCAGGAGGACAAGCTACAGCCTCTGATGAAGAGACTTTGTCCCCTGGACAGCCAACAGTGCCCTGCTCTGCCTTACTCCAATGAAGTTTTCACATCTACTCCTAAACGCAAGTCCAAGACAGAATCCAAAAAGCATGCCCGTTGGAAACTATGGTTCCTCTAAATAAAACCTGAAGCCTTTGGAAACAACCATTGTCTTGGGCACATTAATACCCCTGTTATTCTCAAAATTGCTGAAGGAATATTCAGACGGGGTAGTCAACCCACGGGAATGGAAACCACGTGATTTAAGGTTCTGTGTTGAGATTCCACACCACACCTGGGGACTTCAGACCAAAAAAGATAAAAATAAAAACACTTTAAATTCAGTCTAACCTTTTCTGGCATGTTTGCTGGACAGGATCGACACACCTCTGCAAAAACTAGGTGAGCTTTGACATACCTTTTTGCGCATATATTTTTCAAATCTGTGTAAAAATGGCCATTATTTACGTACTGACTCAATGCACCTCTCACTTTATATTGAAATCTTTTTGTTTCACCTTCCAATGAATGCAATGCACTTTGGTCTTTTCCCCTTAGAGTATATTGCTTGGCAACCAGAGGTGGAGCCATGTG